>JARFXV010001146.1:0-229160 GCA_031761425.1 Cosmopolites sordidus
ATATCTTCTGTACAAAAAGGGTGATGCTAAGCAACCCAATAACTACAGACCCATCACGTGTCTGTCAGTATTTTATAAATTGTTGACAGCCCTAATCAATGAAAAAATTTACAAACATTGTGATGAAAACAATATTTTTGAAGAAGAGCAGAAAGGATGTATAAGAGCAAGTATGGGATGCAAGGAACAGCTAACGATCGATGCTGTAGTTCTCGAACAAGCGCGGAAAAGAAAACGCAACCTAAACATCTGCTATATAGACTACAGGAAAGCCTTCGATAGTGTTCCACACGATTGGTTACTAGAAGTCCTGAAGATTTATAAAATAAGCCCTCCCTTCATTAACTCCTTAAGGTGCCTTATGGGGAAATGGAAAACAAATCTCTTTATCGACCAACAATGCATTACAACTGCGAATATCGAGAGAGGAATTTTTCAGGGAGATTCCTTTTCTCCAGTTTGGTTTTGTCTAGCCCTAAACCCTATGTCTACATTACTGAACAACAGTAATATAGGATATAAACTAAACATGAGGAATCCACGAAAGCTCTCGCATCTACTATATATGGATGACCTTAAACTCTATGGAGAAACTAGAGAAAAACTAAACTCCTTAATAAAAATGGTCGAAGAATTTAGTAGGGATATCAAGATGTCATTCGGACTTGATAAATGCTCTACCATTAGCATTCAAAAAGGAATAGCCAGCAATCAACATTCAACACACTGTAACATACAATAACTGGCACCAGAAGAATCCTATAAAATATTTAGGTATACCTCAAAACGAGAAATTTAACCATAGGCAGTTAAAGAAAGACTTTTCTACTATGTACGAAAAGAGGCTTACAAAACTTTTAAATACCAAACTGAACAGTGGAAACCTGATTAGAGCGATCAATGGATGGGCAGTGCCAACTCTGACCTGTTCCTTTGGTATTGTTAATGGTCAAAAACAGACCTTGATGGACTGGATAGATTAACACGTCGAACATTGACAAAATTCCGATGTCTGCATGCAAATTCATCTATGAAGCGACTGTACATTCCAAGAAAGTTGGGAGGCAGAGGCCTCGTGAACATTAAGAACCTTTGTCTGAACCAGGAGAGTAAGATGAGAGAACGCTTCATTAATTCAAGCAGCACGCTAATGAAGTTGGTTGCTAAGGAGGACCGGGGTTTCACCCCGTTGAACCTAGATAAATTGAATCATGTTGATGGTAGAACAACACTTACGGATTGTGTCCGTGAATGGAAACAACAGACACTGCATGGACGGTATCCAAAGTCACTCGAGGATGATACCATTGATGGACCATTGTCTCTAAAATGGCTGACCGATGGGCTTTTGTACCCAGAAACAGAAGGTTTTGCGACATCTAGTCAAGATAAGGTAGTAAGAACACGGAACTATGAAAAGCATATACTACACATGGATGTTGTCGACCGATGTAGGAAGTGCGGTATAGTGGGGGAAACGATTGAACACCTTATCGGTGGGTGTGCAGTTCTAGCCCCTAATGCTTATTTTAGGAAGACATAATCAGCTGGCGAAAATTATACATCAGCAAATTGCATTAAAGTATTCGCTGTTAGATAACGCACCTGCTCCATATTATAAGTACTCACCTTCTCCCGTATTGGAATCATCTGATTCAATCCTATACTGGGACAGACCAATCACAACAGATCGAACGGTCGATTATAATAGACCAGACATTGTTCTGATTAGTAAAAAGGAGAAAAGGGCTTTTATTATTGACATCGCAGTGCCACTCTCCCATAATATCAGGAAAACCGAGTTGGAGAAAACCACTAAGTATGAAAACCTTGCGTACGATTTGAAAAACCAGTGGAAACTGCATAAGGTAGAGATAGTGCCTTTCGTTATATCCGCCGAAGGCCTAATAAGTAAGAACTTTTCAAAAAATTTGAAGAACCTTGGTATCCCAAAATCGATTGCCATAGTGGGACAACGTGCAGTGCTTTTGCAGAAGTGCCACATTGTTCGTAAAATTTTATGCTAAGTGAGAGGAGTTGAATTGCTTTCTCATTTTGGCATTGTAATATAGACCAGCTTAGGCTGAGATGCAGTACGAGGATAGTAATAGTAATAGTAATAGTAATAGTAATAGTAATAGTAATAGTATTAGTAATAGAAATAGTAATAGAAATAGCAATAGCAAATAGTAATAGTAATAGTAAATAGTAATAGTAATAGTAATAGTAATAGTAATAGTAATAGTAATAGTAATAGTAATAGTAATAGTAATAGTAATAGTAATAGTAATATTCTCTAAGGTAATTTATTCTTCTAAGGTAATTTAGTGTTAGAGTGTACAGATCGCTCTCTATGTTGCAATAGAGTTGCTATATATAGTATGTCGGAAAAATAAATAACATTTTAAATTTCAAGAAAACTACTAGCGCTATCTATTGAAACAATATATAATCTGAAATGTCCTCTATAAAACAAGACCGCCATCAATGTAACAGAGCTATATGTAGTATGTTGGAAAAATAATGGAACTTTTAAAATTTATAGGAAACAGCTAGAGCTATCTATTGACATAATATATAATCTGAAAGCTGTACATCTCCATAAAACAAGACCGCCATCAATAAAATCGGTTTAATTGAAAAACGATTAAGTCACAAAACCTTTGGTCGTTTCTATTACAAAGAGCTAATATTACATTTTGTTTCAAGCTGGGGAAAACTTTTACAGTTTATGTTGATAATGTCTTATCCCATACATGTGAGTTCGAGTAGTATAAGCGATTCCAGGACGGTCGTAATTATTTGGAAGACAACCCAAAGCCAGCCCAACCAAAAAAACAAAATTCGCGATAAGTTGGCGGAAAAAGTACGTGAAATGATCGCCTGCGATGTGAATTCGGACGTTAGATGGATGCAGAGGAATTAAATACGAAAGACATAATTCACGAAATGTTAAACATGATTTAAACTGGTCGTGAATAAAACGTTTTATGACGGTGTTATATAAGTTCAAGAAGCCGTATCGAGGGTTATTGAGGCGATTACGAAAAATGACAAAAACATCTATGCTAGGATCAGTTGAACGTGCCCAGCCGTGTATTGATTCGGAAAGGATGTATTTTGAATAAAAAGAAATAATTTTGGAAAAAAAAAATATTTTTTTTTTATTTAAAATGTTACATTATTTTTCTGACGTCCTGTGTAGATGCAATAAAACATGGATTTTTCACAGGTACAACTCATGATAAATACTGAAAACGATAAAGCCTGGCCTATCAAATGAGATGCACCCGAGTTTTCTACACCACAGCCCATTCAGTGTCCCCTCGTAACATAATAATATATCCCATCACCTAATTTAAGTGGAAACGTATCATTTAACAGATAGATTTTAACTTACCTGCACTCTTTCCGCTTCACAACCGCAGCAACTTCGCTCCTCTTCAAATTCCAACGTCCTCGACTGCGACACAAACCCAATCCGTGAATAAAACACTCCGTACACCGACCCCGGAGACAAGGGCGAATTAATTCCCGAATCTGAATCGGAAACTTTGCCATTTTTACTGGTCTGGTTCTTTTTAGGATAATCATCGTCGCAACATCGTTCATTCATATGCAGACACGAACCGTCCGATTTTAATTCCTGTTGATTTTTTAAACTTTCATCGGTTTGTTTTGATTTATTTTCACTTAGATAACTTGAGCAGTCCGAATACGCAGCGTGTGATATTTGTACCGGTATTTGAATTGTATTTTGCTCCAGAAAAGGTCCTAGCCTTTGAGTTTTGTTTAATTTCTTCAGTGTCTCACTGTTTGATACGAACTTTCTTCTTTGTTCATTTTTCATAACACTTTTACCACATTCCGTTTCAGGAACATCAAAAACGTCCTGCTTTTTAACATTAGTATAAGAACAAGCACTGCTAGACTTTTGAAAAAACACTTCATAATCAGCACAACCCGAAAGAGGTCTTCTTTTAACAGTTCCAGTTTTCGCACTGTCTGAATCCCAATCCAGAGAATTGGAACGAGATTTTGATAGGACTGTATTAACTAAAATTTTTGATGCTCGCTGATTCGTTGAATCCTTTTGAATAAATTTTGGAATTCTGGTTGACATATTCTAAACATATGATGAAATTTCCCTTAGCACACAACCCTATAAATGGACCTCTCCTATGAAAATATTACTTAATCTCAGCAGCTATTAAACGATAACATGAAAAGCCAAATACGGGTAAACGGGATTGTTTTTCTGAGAAGTAGTTTTCATCGAAGAAAAATATTATGGGGACCCTGCTCCTTTGCATTTCATGATTGGTAAGTGGTTTACTGAATTTCAATATGGGCGATCCAGCATGAATGACGGTTAGTACTCAAGACGCCCTGTTGAGATCACTACTGAGAAAATGGTCAACAAAACCATGATAAACATCCCGAATAAACATATTTGGAACATCCTACATTAGACTGGGCAAAAACCTACTATTTTTTTTTTGAAAGGGATACCAAAAATATTATTTGTCATGACAAAAAAAAACTATTGTGAAAGTTAGAGCCCTTAATACTTATATTAAGAAGTGTATCATCGCAACTTTCGGTTTTTTAATAGCAATCGCATCTTTTGTCCAAAATTCATAAATCATGAATTCTAAAAATTTGAGCAATACATATTCTTAAAGGGAATTGAATTATCTACAAAAAAGGTTTCATTATAAATTTACGTCAAATAAGCCGATTCCGTGTAATCGTGCCTTGAACATTGATATGTTTTTACAATTTTACTTTTCAAATTTGAAATTTTGTAACTAATGAAGGAATCAATATTTGAAAAAATACAATACATATTCTTAAAGGAAATTGAATGCACTATAAAAAGGTGTTTTAACATTTTTCATTAAATTTACTCCTTCCAAAATTATTCAAGGTTAAAATTGAATTTAAAAGTAAATTATCTTTTTTTTTGTGTTAGACCTCATTTTTTTGCTTGATTAATAAATTTAAAGCTTAATATCGAAAATACTTTTTTTAAATACAATCACAATTTTTTTTCAAAATTCATGGTTTATTAAAATTTGATTTTGCTTAAAGAGATATTTACGAAAATTCATTTTATTGTATTTAACCAACTCTAAGGGCTAAAATGTGCGGCTTTTTATTAATAATGCATTTATCTTTGATATTATATACTTTTATATGTATATAAAAATCGAATTATGAATTAGAAATAAATAGAATTAATGGAGTAGACAGAAAAATCATTGAGTGTTTATTTGTAATTCATATTTTATAAAAAAAAAGATCATAAATCTCTAATTTCTAACAAATAATAGCGAACAACCAATTTCAAAAAACACTCAATCAAATTATCTTTAATACAATTAGGGATTTGTTTTCGATATTCACTAACGACTAATAAGTACAGGAGTTGTTCTTCGTCTTTAGTGAGACACTGATTGTAATCTTCAATCAATGCTACACTACGTCCCGCTACATCATTGACAACAGCCGATTTTTCGAAAAATTGCTTACATTGTTCAAAACTGTCAATGTTGGACCAATTGTGTATATCTTCATCGATAAGATCGTATAGCAAATCAAATTCCCGAATCTGAGTCGGAAACGTTGCCATTTTTACTGATCTGGTTCTTTTTAGGATAATCATCGTCGCAACACCGTTCATTCATATGCAGACCCGAACCGTCCGATTTTAATTCCTGTTGATTTTTTAAACTTTCGTCGGTTCGTTTTGATTTATTTTCATTTAGATAACTTGAGCAGTCAGAATACGGAGCGTGTGATATTTGTACCGGTATTTCAATTGTATTTTGCTCCAGAAAAAGTCCTAGTCTTTGATGAGTTTTGTTTAATTTCTTCAGTGTCTCACTGTTTGATACGAACTTTCTTCTTTGTTCATGTTTCATTACACTTTTACCACATTCCGTTTCAGGAACATCAAAAACGTCCTGCTTTTTATCATTAGTATAAAAACAAGCACTGCTAGACTTTCGAACAAACACTTCATAATCAGCACAAAACGAAAGAGGTCTTCTTTTAACAGTTCCAGTTTTCGCACTATCTGAATCCCAATCCATAGAATTGGAACGAGATTTTGATAGGACTGTATTAACTGAAATTATTATGAAAAAAATTATATCTTCATCGATAAAATCATATAGCAAATCAAATTCGATTCGAAAAATGAGGTCTAACGCAAAAAAGCGATAAATTACTTTGACATTCAAATTTAACCTTGAATAACTTTAGGAGGAGTGAATTTAACGAAAAATATTCAGATACCTTTTTTTGTAGCGCATTCAATTTCCTTTAAGAATGTGTATTGCATTTTTCAAATATTGATTCGATACGATAACATGATGAACAAGGCACGATAACATGAAAACGGCTTATTTGATGTAAATTTATAATAAGACGTTTTGTGTAGTCAATTCCCTTCAAAAATGTGTATTGCTCAAATTTTTCAAATTGATGGTTTAGGAGTTTTGGACGAAAGATGCGATTGCTATTAAAAAACCGAAAGTCGCGATGATACACTTCTTAATATAAGTATTAAGGGTAAGTATTATTATCACAAATAATATTTTCAGTATCCCTTTCAAAAAAAAAATAGTCGATTTTTTTGACCCAGTATAATCCTACATGCCTAATAAAGAGTTTTTCAAATTGAGCAGTTTTTTTAATTCTTGAATAAAACACAGAATTTGCGCTGATTTCTAAAAACTTTTTATTAATAATTGAATTATAGCGTACGATATTTAAAAATGAAACACAATATCTGCCAAATGACCATCTCTTACAGACAATGTCAAAATTTTGGATGACATTTTGGCCTGACCGTAGTTGTCTCATCAACGACCCGAATAATGTCATCCTTTAGTTCAGGAATCGACTGTGGATTGTTCTTATAGACTTGGTTTTTCACATAACCCCAAGGAAAATAATCCAAGGGTGTCAAATCACATGATCTTGGTGGCCAATATTATCACCGTTCCTTGGAATAACTCACCGAGGAAATTTTTCTCTCAATAAATCAATTGTTTTATTAGCAGAGTGAACTGTAGTACCATCCTGTTGGGACCACATACCCTCGAAATCAATATTATTGAATTCAGCACATAAAAATCCAGTTATCATTTCACGATATCGAACACCATTCACAGTTATAGCTTCACCAGTAGCATTCTGAAAGAAACACGGCCCAATTACACCTCCTGATCATATTGAACACCAAACAGTGACTCGTTAAGGATATAAAGGTTTCTCACGAATTAATCGTGGATTTTCCGCATGCAAAATATTGCAATTATTAAAAATTTCAAGATGTGTTTCAGCTGAAAAGATAATTAAAAAAAATCATGTTTTTTCTTTAATCCAATTAACAAATGCACGACGTTTTGTATGATTCAGTGGCTTGAAGTTTTGTGTGGCTTATTTGAATCTTATATGTCTTCAGAACTAAATCGTTTCAAAAAGTACGCCATGTTATGGATTCACTGAGTCCAAATTGTCGTGAACATCGACCAATGGAAATTTCTGGATCTTCAGCAACACTTTCACGTACCACCTAATCAATATACTCTTGCGAACGACCACTACGACTATATATTGCTCTTCATTTATTTTCCACCGTTTTCTTGAAATTTTGGAACAATGCGATTGATAATTGGAAAATTGTACAAACCGTAAATATCACGTAATTTTATAAAAATATTCTTCACTGAACGCCCACTTGTTGTATTGCCACAAGCTGTTGTATTGTGTAGAGAATGTTGTTGTGTAGTATAAATTATGTATTGTATAAATGAGACTAGACCTAGGCAAATTCACAACGCCATCTGTGTTTTATTAAAAAAATTTTAAAAACCGCTCAATTTGAAGATCCGTTATTTGATCATGAGAAAGCCAGCTCAATGGAGCTTCTGCTACGATACGTGATAGTTAATGAAACTTGGATTCATCGCTGGTCACCAAAAATGAAAAGACAATTAAAACAGTCGGTTTTACGGTTATTATTGATCATATTCTTAAGCATAAACCAAAAAATATCAGGAATATAGAAAATTTAGTCAGTGTATAAAGTCAGAGATGAAATTTATTACAGAGAACTTTCTTATGATCATTTTTAGAGAAAGAAATCAAATTGATTAAATGGTACACATGTCAGCCATGTGTACTCTGTCCAAAAGATCACCCAAATTCAAGATACTCAAATATTACAGGAAAAGGAAAATGAAGAATGTTATTGGAAAGAAATGTTGAAGAATTGTGTCAGCAATAAAATTATTCAGTCGCTTAGGATTAAGATTTAGAAGTCACGATAAAGCCAAAGATTCCAATAAGAAGGAAATTATTTAATCTGTTTGGAATACCTAAGTCTATATTACATCTGCAAAAATATGCCAGCTACGGACGAGGAAATGTGAACTATTTACCTCACAATATTTGTGACGAATTTGTAGGCCATATTAGCTATCAAGTACGAGCTGCAATAATTGACGAAATCAAATCTGCGATTTACTATAGTAAAATTGTTGACTCTACTCCCGATATATCTCATGTCGACCACCTTACTTTTGTGATAAAATATGTTTCATCCTCTGGTAATATAAGGAAAATATTTATGGGATTCATTCCCTTAAATAAACACAACCCTTAATACTTGGAACAAAGGGTTTTGGAAACTTTAACAAAATTTGGATTGGATATTAAAAAGTGTGGAGAACAATCTTTTGATAATGCTTCAAATATGTCAGGAAACTACTGAAGTTTGCAAGCACTCATATAGTCCAAGTGCGATTTTTATTCCGTGTACTAACCATTCTTTAAATTCAATTGAAAATTTGGTTGCAGAAAGTTGTAGCGTTGCAGTTCAATATTTTATGTTTTTGCAGAAATTATTCACATTTTTCTCTGCGTCAACTCAAAGAACGAAAAATTATCGAGTAAACGAAAAATGTGTAAAGATAAACGATCCGTTTTACTGAAAAGAGTTTCAGATACAAGATGGTCAGCAAGGGCAGACGGAAATTTGCAATGCAGAAGAAAACAAACAAGTTACGAGTGGAGGAGACTTTACTTCTGAAGAAAATGGACAAATATGAAACCGCCCTAATGACAGACCAGAATAAATACTACTAGTAGAGTTGCAATCAGTAGAGTTCGAACTATTCAAAGGATTTATCCTACTGATGTCATTAGAAAATTTTATCAATAATTTCCGAGAAGAATATGAAAAAGTTGAAAAAGAGGCAACTGATTTATCAGGGCTATCATTTAGTGTGGAAAATTGATGCGAGGGAAATGTGTTTTTTGATGCAATTAAAGAAGTCGGACGTGAGATTCCCAATTAGAACAGATTTTAAAGTCAATTAATTTTGTCATATGTGATAGTTATGTCATAAGGCATAACTATTTCAAAGAGCTCAGAGATATGAAGTTCTTCTAGAGCCTTTTCGTATATTTTTTGATTAGAATTTGTCAACAGAAGAAAGAGAGAAAAAAAAGTTACACGATATGCACAAAACTAGCATTGATGTTTGTACTTTGTAAGATGAATCGGACAATTTCTTAATACTTCTAAAAGAAAACGAGGACACCATAAAAACCACACCAGATAATCCAGACATCTTAGATTTGTCGTGTGATAGTGATGTCGATAGTGCTTACATATTTCCGAATATTAAAATATTATTAAAGCTTTTCAAACAATTTCCTTATCTAATGCATCCGTAGAAAGATCATTTTCTATTTTAAAGAAAGTGATAAATTATTTATGTAATATAATGGGAGAAGAAAGACTAAATAACTTGGCCATTTTGTATATAGAACAGGAACTTTTAAACAGCATTGACACTGCCAAAATAATTGATGATTTTGCAAGAAATAAAGTAAAACGAAAATTCATGTAAAAATATGTTTTAAATCAATTTATTTAATGTGTAACGGTATGAAATTTTTCGTGACTTTTTTTCATAAAGAAAGAAATGCATCATCATTAGAAACCATAGAAATATTAATGTCATCATTATTATTTATCAAACTTGAAAACGATGCATAATATACGAACATACTGTAAATATTATCTGAAAAATCAGTTGTGAACGCGATGTCTGTGAATGAAATGTTGACTTCTTTTTTGGTGGTGTTTTTTTTTTGGTGTTTTGCAGAACACCCGGGGTAGCCAAGTTGTTGATGAAAAATGGGAAGCGCTAAAAATGAGAAGCTCTGCAACATCATCTAGACGAGAAACGCTTCATATTTCTTAAGAAAATAAAAAAAAAATGGGGAAAGAAAGAAAATTGACCCACCTAATAAGAATCAGGTAACAATGCCTTAATAATATAACGTATTAATAGTTTTTAACTGAAAATCACAGATCCAATCAACAACAAACACACTTACACCAAGACCATAGCGTAATGATCATCACTAATCACCCGTCAAACCAAACCACCGAAGAAATCAAAACCACTAAAGCGCCATCGTACACCACAACAGTATCTGGTTTCCGTATGATCGCATTACCGTCGAAAATCACACTATCCAAAACAGTAACAAGTGCACCATCGGCCGGCATAGAGGTCGAGGAAATAGGGGAACAAAAAATCCGGTGATGATTTTTCCACCCCCTCTTTATTTCATAGAAAAATATTTTACTATTGAGGTTCGAGCATCGGATGGCCTAGAACAGGAATGGGACCGCCCCCGTCATTTTTAAAAAAGGATTTGCATTAAATTAAAACTACTTTAGTAATGGTATAGAAGCAGTTGAAGATGATCCTCGTTCAAGAAAACCTTTTATAAACTAAGCTCTAAAAGATTTACCACTAAATACCAAATAACATTTTTAACCTTCTCGACGCGACCTTCCTGGAAAAAATGTATAGTTTGGTAAATCACGATAATACTATATTATTGTGAAACTCTAATCTCGAAGAGATTTACCTCTAAACATCCAATCACTTTTTTAAACTTCTCGATGCACGTTTTTGTTCGATCGGATTAAAGGTAAATCTTCGGAAGTCCACTATGCGATTTGTTCAGGATCATAGTTGTAAACCTAATCCATAATTACAAGACAGCGTTTAAAATCTATTTTCTTTTTTTCAGAAAGATCCAAATGTTGGTTAGAAAATTTTACTCAAAGTCGTTTTTGATCAAAATTTAACAAATACCACACTCATCTTGCACATAGCTTTCTCAAACCCAATTCCTTTTTCAAAATATGAAACACCCGTTCAGTAGAGATGTCCACCATCTTCGCAATTTCACTCAAAGTCATTTGTCTGTCATCCATAACCATATCATATATAGAATTAATTATTTGTTCAGTATTTGCACTTACTGGACGTCCAGAAAGAGGATCATCCAGGCTTGTACGACCACGTTGAAATTCACCTACCCGCATACAAACCATAGTTTTTGAAAAAGCTGACTCCGCTAATACATTTTCCAATTCACTAGGAATTTCCATTGCCTTTAAACCTTTTTATACAAAGAATTTAGTCACTGCATGATCTTTAATATTTTCAATTTTTAAATTTAACACTGATACGTTTATTTTAAGCTGCTATTTTTGTACGAATAAATTGACCGTTGACTTGAAACTTCACATATGTTCATATGAAGAATGAAACTTCTAAATGTAATTATAATGTAATATATTATATAGTTCTTTCACTAAAGATGTCGCCCAACGAACTTTTCAATTAGCCTAGTTTAAAGTAATTTCCAAATAATCTTCCATTTGCTATATTTTGGAAATATATAAAACCAATGAAGTAAAATTTAACAACTCTGTTTAACAATCCTACAGATGAAACTTAATATTTTTGCGTCTCTACCGCTGATAGTCGCAGATCGCTCGCCTGCTTAGGGGGCAGTTTTGTGCACTTTGCAAAAGGGTGGGGGTGTTGAAACAAATGAAACAATCTCACGCACGATATTACCTTAATCAAACAAGCTGGGACATCGGACCCAATGATCTCACCCTTAGAGGGAGGAAAAGTGTCGGAATGAAATTGAAGTATCTAGAAAAGGGGGTGATTACAGAAACGGATTTCGATTTTTTATAGCTTTTTTATTTGTAAAATAATTTGCAATATTTATATATATATATATATATATATATATATATATATATATATATATATATATATATATATACATATATATAATATATATATATATATATATATATATATATATATATATATATATATATATATATATATATATATATATATATATATATATATATATATATGTGTGTGCCACTGCAGGATGAAGGCCTCCTCATCATGATGACAGTCCTGGACTTTCCTCTGCCACTCGGGTCCAATATACTTAACGATGTCATCAATCCATCGTGCTTTCGATCTTCTTCGCAGACGTTTAAGATCAAGCGGTATTCACTCCAGGATAGTCTTGGTCCATCTGTCGTCACATCGCCTCGCTATATGGCCTGCCCATCTCCATTTCAATTGCTTTGCTCTTTCAATGATGTCATAGACTTTTGTTTGTTCCCTGATACATGAGCAGGACTTTCTGTCTCATCTTGTAATGCCGAGCATACATCTTTCCATTCCCCTCTGTGCCACCCGAAGCCTTTGAATTGATTGCGATGTGAGTGTCCAAGTTTCACTTCCGTATGTCATAACGGATAGAACGCACTAATCGAAGACTTTTATTTTCAGACAAAGTGGAAGTCTGCTCTTAAACACTATGTTGACCCTGCCAAATGCCTGCCAGCCACATTTAACACGCCGTTAACACGCCACATTTAACACGCCGGGTGGTATTCCCTTCCATTAAAAGCCTTTGCCCATAATATATAAAGCTGTCCACAATTTCCAAATTTCTTCCTAAAACTGAAATTCTTCTGTCCTGAGCGAAGTTATTGAACATAACCTGACTCTTTTTCAGGTCTATTTTCAAGCCAAATGCTTCGCCAGCCCTTTGCAGTTCTTGTATGCGTCTTTGCAGCTCCTGTGGGTCTTGTGAAAGGTGAACGATATCATCTGCAAATCTAAGATAGTTTAAATTTGCACCATTGATCTTTACACCATCCTGTTCCCAATCAAATTTTCGAAACACTTCTTCAAGGCCAGTCGAGAAAAGAATACATTACATACGTTCTACATTAATTCCCACTTCAAGGATCATCTAGGTGAACTATTCGCTGTAGCTCCGTCATATATCGATCCTAATAGATTTACATATGCTTTATCTACCCCTTGGCTAAGCAGCGCATCCATTATCGCATGCTTTGAGATGGAGTAAAATGTTTTTTCGTAGTCGATAAAAGCCAAGCACAGTGACATGGTGTATTCGTTGTGCCTTTCTATAGCCTGCTGTACAACCTGGATGTGATCCATTGTACTGAATCCACTTCTGAATCCTGCTTGTTCTCTTGTTTATGCGTCATTCGGTTTTTTTAATATTCTTTTATAAATTATCTTAGTGAAAACTTTGTACATTACTGATAGAAAGCTTATTGGACGGTAGTTCTTTAAATCTTCCTGTGTTCCTTTTTTACATTACTTTTGCATTTTTCTATAAGTCAGGTACTTTTTGTTCTTTGAGGCATTTTGAGTATAGTTTTGCCAGCATTTTATGTAACGTCCAACCATCAGCTTTTAGCATTTCGATAGTTACTATTCTATAGCATTTGTTACTTCCTCCACTAGGATATCTGGCATTTATTCTTCCGTGGCTATTGTTGTCTTTGATTGGTTCTGATCTTCATATAACTGGGAATAACATTTTCTGACAATCTCTAACATTTGGGTACGCGCCCTGCACACTGTGCCATCCCCTCTCCTTAAGGCATATATTTACGGTCTTTTGTTTCTCAGCTTCTGCTTAGCCTTCTTAATTCCTTTGTTTTCTTCCAGGGTTTTTGCACTAGCTGCATGTTGAAACGGCGCGTGTCCTCTCTGATACGTTTCCTTATAGTTTTGCAGAGCTCAGTGTACTTGACCCTGCCAAAAGGACTGCCTGCATTTCTCATTACCCGCCGCTTCTTCATTAAATCAATGGTTTCACTGGAAATTTTTGTTTGTTTGAGACATTTTTCTTCTGGTGCTAGTGAAACAGCCGTTTGAAGCACATTGTTGGCGATTTCTTCATATTGAACTGATATTTCCACCTCCTCTGGATCTTATAAAGCAGCAAACCGGTTGGACAAAGTAATCTCAAAATCGCTTCCTCACTCCAGCAGTTTCCCAGAATCCACTTTGCCCTTCTTTGATCTTATCACTCTTTCACGCTTTCTTCGACAGTCAATCCGAACCCTTGCTCGTACCATTCGGTGGTCACTTCCAACATTAAAATTGTTAAGGACAGTACAATTGGTAAATATTGTTTTATCGTCATGATGTAGTCAATTTCACTTGTGAGCCCAGATACACTTTTCCATGTCCATTTTCATCTAATATTTTTCTTATAGAACGAATTCATAATATATAGTTCTTGTCCTTCAACAAAATCAACCAATCTGTCCCCTCTATTGTCTCGCTCACCAGTTCCATATGGGCCAGTTGCATTTTGGTCAGTTTTTGTTGTTCCAATTCTGGCATTAAAATCACCCATGAGTATTTTGTACCTACACTTCTCCTTGTATAAAAGCTGGGCCACATCATCATAAAATTCCTCAATTTCCTCATCCCTATGGCTTATAGCTGGTGCATCAGCTTGGTACATCGGTCATTTTCCGTACCTCGAATATAAAGTACTTTGGTTTCAGTTTGATTAACTCTTCGCTCTTTCTTCTTGTTTCACAGAGCTCCATGATATCCCAATGTATGTTGTCAAGTTCGATTAACAGTTCTTGCAATCGGGCCTTCGTTTTCAGAGTCCATATATTTAGCGTTGCAATGTCAAAACCCCAGTGGCAGCCTGATCTAACCCGGTGATTCTTAGCACCCTCTGCCTTGGGGCAGGTTTTCCCGCTGTCATAGGTAGTTACCCCTTGGCCTCCGGGGAATGAGGGCCGTGTTTGAGGTTGTATTGTCATACTCAAACCCCTTACCTCGTCAAAATCTGATTCACATATGTGATATATATATATATATATATATATATATATATATATATATATATATATATATATATATATATATATATATATATATATATATACATGCAATGTTAGAATTCGTTGGACTGCATCCAATGAGACAACAGTGCTAAGTGTCATCAGACACCCAACTGCTGGGTGCCACAATCTCATGTGGAACACACAACAACCTGCATCTCCGCCTAAATGAACATTTTGTTGATTACTCGACTGGGAACGGGCCCCACCCATCCCTTCCATTGGAGGGCACCGACCGTTTAGAGCACCGACATGTGCTCTCTCGTCAAGAACAGGAAGATTCCATCCAGACGTGTCCGAAAATGGTTATGTTTTCGGACACGTCTGGTCAGAGAAGCCATAGAGATCGAAAAGCAGGGAAGCCTAAACAAGAGGGACGACGCTCTACACTTGCCGCCAACGTGGAAAAGCGTTCTTAGACCAGCAGACCCGGACAGCACAACATCCAGAGCACGACTGGAAACAAAGACGTTGCAAACGCCTCAAGGGGCGGAGCTAGCGCCAGTGCCAGCCAATCGCTACCGACTAAGACCGAGGCCAGAAGACATAAATATTACACGGCGAACCGATATCTCTCAAACAGTCACGAACCTCGCGACAGTAAGCACCGAAGATGCCAAATGAGATTTTGGCGAAAGGTCTGCAAGCTCCCGACAGGGACCAACCCGACAACCGGATGTACTCCCGGAAAAAACCCAATACATGTTTTTCCATCCGTGAAACAGTACGCACAAACTATATATAAATATATATATATATATATATATAGTTTGTTATATATATATATATTATATATATATATATATTTGAAAAAGTTCTTCAGAATGTTATTTCAACCCGATATACCGAGTTTCATGACAAAATGCGCATTTTTTTTATTACTTTGGTCTATACAACAAATAATGCAACTATTAATAATATTTATTTTATAATTTGATATTAGTGTGCCATGGATAGTAATATCTTGACACTACTGTTAAATCTCAGTCAGATTAATCTTTGAGTTTATTGCACTAAGTTTTAGTTAGTGATCACAAAATTAAAATGCCATTGACTTCTAGAGAAAAAATCGAAATAATCCGGTTGTTTGGTTATTTTGCACGTAGTAGCAGAGAATGTAATGCAAAGTTTAATATCAGACATCCCCAACGTGTTCCCATTACATATATATCTATATATCATCATCATCAGCCCGTATCGATCCACTGCAGGATGAAGGCCTCTTCAGCATGCTTCCAACCTTCACGGTCCTGGGCTTTCCTCTGCCACTTGGGTCCAATATACTTAACGATGTCATCAATCCATCGTGCTTTCGGTCTTCTTCGCGGACGTTTGCGATCAAGCGGTATCCACTCCAGGATTGCCTTGGTCCATCTGTCGTCCCATCGCCTCGCTATATGGCCTGCCCATCTCCATTTCAACTGTTTTACTCTTCCAATGATGTCACAGACTTTTGTTTGTTTCCTGATCCATGCGCAGGACTTTCTGTCTCGTCTTGTAATGCCAAGCATACATCTTTCCATTCCCCTCTGTGCCACCCGAAGTTTTTGAATTGATTGCGATGTGAGTGTCCAGGTTTCACTTCCGTATGTCATAACGGGTAGAACGCACTGATCGAATACTTTTCTTTTCAGGCAAAGTTGGAGTCTGCTCTTAAACACTATGTTGAGCCTACCAAATGCCTGCCAGCCATATTCAACATGCCCCCCTTTTTAACATGCCCCCATATTTAACATTCCACCTCCCAGGCGGTATTCCCCTCCATGGAAATCCTCTGCCCAAGATATACAAAGCTGTCCACAATCTCTAAATCCCTTCCTAAAACTGAAATTCTTCTGTCCTGAGCGAAGTTATTGAACATAACCTGATTCTTTTTCAGGTTTATTTTCAAGCCAAATGGTTCGCCAGCCCTTTACAGTTCTTGTATGCGTCTTTGCAGCTCCTCTGGGTCTTGTGAAATGAGAATAATATCATCTGCAAATCTAAGATGGTTTAAGATTGCACCATTGATCTTTACCCCATCCTGTTCCCAATCCAGTTTACGGAATACTTCTTCAAGGCCAGCCGAGAAAAGAATAGGCGATATTGCGTCACCCTGCCGTACACCTCGTTCTATATTAATTCCCACTTCAAGATCATCAAGGTGAATTGTGGCTGTAGCTCCATCATATATCGATTCTAATAGGTTTACATAGGCTCTCTCTACACCTTGGCTAAGCAGTGCATCCATTATCGCATGCTTTGAGATGGAATCAAATGCTTTTTCGTAGTCGATAAAAGCCAAGCACAGTGGCATGGTGTATTCGTTGTGCCTTTCTATGACCTGCTGTACAACCTGGATGTGATCCATTGTACTGAATCCACTTCTGAATCCTGCTTGTTCTCTTGGTTGTGCGTCATTCAGTTTTTTTTAATATTCTTTTAGAAATTATATTAGTGAAAACTTTGTACATCACTGATAGGAGGCTTATTGGACGGTAGTTCTTTAAATCTTCCTGTGCTCCTTTTTTATGTAAAAGGATCACTTCTGCATTTTTCCATAAGTCAGGTACTTTTTGTTCTTTGAGGCATTTTGAGTATAATTTTGCCAGTGTTTTATGTAACGTCCGACCACAAGCTTTTAGCATTTCGACAGTTACACTATCCTTTCCTGGAGCCTTGCCGTTCTTCATCAATTCTATAGTATTTGTTACTTCCTCCACTAGGATATCTGGTATTATATATTGTTCTTCCGTGGGTATTGCTGTCCCTGACTGACAATCTTCTGACAATCTCTAACATTTGGGTACGCGTCCTGCACACTGTGCCATCCTCACGCTTTAAATCATATATTTGCGTTCTTTTGTTTCTCAGCTTCTGTTTAGCTTTGTTAATTCCTTTGTTTTCTTCCAGGATTTTTTGCACTAGCTGCATATTGAATCGGTGCGTGTCCTCTCTGATACATTTTCTTATAGTTTTGCAGAGCTCAGTGTACTCGACCCTGCCAAAAGGACTACCTGCATTTCTCATTGCTCGCCGTTTCTTCATTATATCAATGGTCCCACTGGAGATTTTTGTTTGATTGAGACATTTTTCCTCTGGTGCTATTGAAGCAGCCGTTTGAAGTACATTGTTGGCGATTTCTTCATATTGAACTGATATTTCCACCTCCTCTGGATCTTGCAATGCAGCAAACCGGTTTGACAAAGCAATTTCAAAATCGCTTCCTCTGTCCAGCAGTTTTCCAGAATCCACCTTGCCCTTCTTTGATCTTACCATTTTTTCGCGCTCTTTTCGACAGTCAATCCGAACCCTTGCTCGTACAATTCGGTGGTCATTAAAATCATTAAAATTGTTAAGGGCAGTACAACTGGTAAATATTGTTTTATCGTTGGTCATGATGTAGTCAATTTCGCTTGTGAGCCCAGATGGACTTTTCCATGTCCATTTTCTGCTGATATTTTTCTTATAGAATGAATTCATAATATATAGTTCTTGTCCTTCAGCAAAATCAACTAATCTGTCACCTCTATATATATATATATATATATATATATATATATATATATATATATATATATATATATATATATATATAAAAGCCAGACGGTGCTAACAATCACCGGGTTAGATCAGGCTGCCATTGGACTTTTGACATTGCAACGTTAAATATACGGACAATGAAAACAGAGGCCCGATTGCAAGAACTGTTAATCGAACTTGACAACATACATTGGGATATTATTGGGCTCTGTGAAACACGAAGAAAGGCTGAAGAGTTAATCAAACTGGAACCAACTGGACACGTACTCTACACTCGAGGTACGGAAAATGGCCGATGTGGCGGAATTGGATTCCTCATCAATCGAAAGCTGAAGGACAGTGTGGTAAAATTTGAAAGTACATCCGACCGATTAGCCCAATGCGTCATTCAGCTGAATAAAAAGCTTAGGCTTCAAATTGTCCAAGCTTATGCACCAACTATAAGCCATAAAGATGAGGAAATTGAGGAATTTTATGATGATGTGGCCCAGCTTTTATCCAAGGAGAAATGTAGGTACAAAATCCTGATGGGTGATTTTAATGCCAGAATTGGAACAACAAGAACAGACGAAAATGCAACTGGCCCATATGGTAATGGTGAGCGAGACAATATAGGTGACAGATTAGTTGATTTTGCTGAAGGACAAGAACTATATATGATGAATTCATTCTATAAGAAAAATATCAGCAGAAAATGGACATGGAAAAGTCCATCTGGGCTCACAAACGAAATTGACTACATCATGACCAACGATAAAACAATATTTACCAATTGTACTATCCTTAACAATTTTAATGTTGGAAGTGACCACCGAATGGTACGAGCAAGGGTTCGGATTGACTGTCGAAAAAAGCGCGAAAGAATGGTAAGATCAAAGAAGGGCAAGGTGGATTCTGGAAAACTGCTGGAGAGAGGAAGCGATTTTGAGATTGCTTTGTCAAGCCGGTTTGCTGCGTTACAAGATCTAGAGGAGGTGGAAATATCAGTCCAATATGAAGAAATCGCCAACAATGTACTTCAAACGGCTGCTTCAATAGCACCAGAAGAAAAATGTCTCAAACAAACAAAAATCTCCAGTGAGACCATTGATTTAATGAAGAAACGGCGAGAAATGAGAAATGCAGGTAGTCCTTTTGGCAGGGTCGAGTACACTGAGCTCTGCAAAACTATAAGAAAACGTATCAGAGAGGACACGCGCCGATTCAATATGCAGCTAGTGCAAAAAACCCTGGAAGAAAACAAAGAAATTAACAAACCTAAACAGAAGCTGAGAAACAAAAGAACGCAAATATATGCTTTAAAGCGTGAGGATGGCACAATGTGCAGGGCGCGTACCCAAATGTTAGAGATTGTCAAAAGGTTTTATTCCCAATTATATGAAGATCAGGCCAGTCAGGGACAGCAATACCCACGGAAGGTAACAAATGCTACAGAATTGATGAAGAACGGCAAGGCTCCAGGAAAGGATAGTGTAACTGTCGAAATGCTAAAAGCTGGTGGTCGGACGTTACATAAAACACTGGCAAAATTATACTCAAAATGCCTCAAAGAACAAAAAGTACCTGACTTATGGAAAAATGCAGAAGTGATCCTTTTACATAAAAAAGGAGCACAGGAAGATTTAAAGAACTACCGTCCAATAAGCCTCCTATCAGTGGTGTACAAAGTTAAAAAAAAACTGAATGACGCACAACCAAAAGAACAAGCAGGATTCAGAAGTGGATTCAGTACAATGGATCACATCCAGGTTGTACAGCAGGTCATAGAAAGGCACAACGAATACACCATGCCACTGTGTTTGGCTTTTATCGACTACGAAAAAGCATTTGATTCCATCTGCGCCCTGCACACTGTGCCATCCTCACGCTTTAAAGCATATATTTACGTTCTTTTGTTTCTCAGCTTCTGTTTAGGTTTGTTAATTCCTTGGTTTTCTTCCAGGGTTTTTTGGACTAGCTGCATATTGAATCGGCGCGTGTCCTCTCTGATACGTTTTCTTATAGTTTTGCAGAGCTCAGTGTACTCGACCCTGCCAAAAGGACTACCTGCATTTTCCGTTTTCAGAGATACCGTTTCTTCAGATATATATATATATATATATATATATATATATATATATATATATATATATATATATATATATATATATATATAGTAATGTCTGCTTATAACGAACTTTCGGATAAAACGAACCCTAATTTCTGGCATAATCGAAAGAAATTGTCGTTAATAACAAACTTCAACTGGGATTTTACCAAATGAACGGGGGATTTCATTCTTTAAATAGATATATCAAAATGTCCACAAAAACTGTAAATTAATTTAAAACTACATACATATGTAATGTGTTAGAATCACCGGAAATATGTTGTCTAGGTTTAAAAGGGCAATCGATACCGGTAGTTCCTGCCTATGAATAACTGGCCTAAGTACATAAGGCATTTGCCTTGTATACTGAATTTGGCCCCTTTGCTTTTTTTAAATCCTTTCAGTTTAAGTGATGGAAAAGTAACAATCACTTACATGGTCAGTAGGTAATAGAAATACTCCCTCTAAGGTTTTGTGGTAATTCCTCCTAATTGTCCAGTCCAAAATCAGTTTGATTCTTTCGCTATGAGCTTTTTTCCTTTCGTCAGACCAAGTTGTTCCAGTCTTCCTACATTTTTCTCTCTGACCAACCTTCCAAACGTTAACCTTGGGTCTGAAACAGCCTCTATCCTGAATTTCACTTTGTGTAATATTTGCTGATCTTAGATCCTCTTTAATTGCAGCAATCCATTTAATTATTTCTACTTTAGCTTTATTCCTATTTTCATAAAATTCATCTATTTGTCTAGTTAACCTACTCGGATTCATCCGTTTTATGTGTCCGTAAAACTTAAGTCTTCTTTTTCTCATATCGCTATGTATATCTGTGTATTGTTTGATTTCTTGGTTTTCTCGAAGTCGGTATGTTGTGCTATTTATTTGTTTGGGCCCTAGGATTTTTGTTATGATTTTTCTTTCCTTCTTTTCAATGTCCTCGATGTCGCTCTTTCTATTCAAAATGAGCGTTTCTGCAGCATTACCAGCGTTTTCAGATCTAGTCCTTGTTCTTTCAAGATTCGGAATAAAGATTCGCGGTCAATAGAATCATATGCTTTTTTGAAATCCACAAATGTACAGACGAGATTTTTATTGTACAGTTTTTGATGTCTTAGAATCAACTTCAGATTCAGGATCTGTTCAGGGCAGGATCTGCCCGGTCGAAAACCTGCTTGATATTCACCAATGTTAGGTTCTAACTGTCCCTGTGCTCTGTCTAGTAGACATTGAGATAGAATCGTGTAACAAACTGGGAGAAGAGATATCCCTCTATAGTTGTTTACATCCGTTCTATCTCCTTTCTTATGTAGTGGATGGATTAGAGCATATTTCCAATCTTCCGGAATCCGTTCGGTTCGCCAAACTTCTTGTAGAATTTTGGTTATTTCCCTGATTGTACCTGCACCAGCGGATTTCAAAAGTTCCGCAGTGATTCCATCTTCACCAGAAGCTTTGTTATTTTTAAGCCGCTTGATTTGCCTAATTATTTCATCTTCATTCGGTGGTAATGAATCTGGGTTTGTTTGTTTAGGTTTTAGTGTTGCTAATTTGTTTAAGGGCTCAGGACAGTTTAGTATTTGTTCAAAATATTTCGCAAGTTATTTGCAGTTGTCTTGGTTATTTAGAGCTAATTGTCCGTTTTCCTTTTGGGAGCAAAGACTTTGCGGTTGATAGCTTGTTAATTTAGTTTTAAATGTTTTGTAAAAGTTTCGAGTATTATTTTTTTGGAAATCTTTTTCTATTTCATATATATATATATATATATATATATATATATATATATATATATATATATATATATATGATATATATATATATATATATATATATATATATATATATATATATATATATACATATATATACATATATATACATATATATACATATATATACATATATATATATATATATATATATATATATATATATATATATATATATATATATATATATATATATATATATATATATATATATATATACATATATATATATATATATATATATATATATATATATATATATATATATATATATATATATATATATATATATATACATATATATATATATATATATATATATATATATATATATATATATATATATATATATATATGTATATATATGTATATATATGTATATATATGTATATATATATATATGTATATATATATGTATGTATATATATGTATATATATATATATATATATATATATATATATATATATATATATATATATATATATATATATATATATACATATATATATATATATATATATATATATATATATATATATATATATATATATATATATATATATATATATACATATATATATATATATATATATATATATATATATATATATATATATATATATATATATATGGTAGATAATGTTTCTAAATCATTCCGGGTGTGGATCCGTTGATTCTGTGAAGAGTCACGACGTTTCGCCAAAATCTTATTTGGCATTTTCAAGTATTTTCCGCTTTGACTGAAGAGTCCAACTAACGTGCACGGGTCATTGTGCTCGCTTTTATAGCCGGCCGGCGACTTCGCAGATTATATCGGGTTAGTTCGGGACTATTAGCGGCGCTCGGCAACGCTGTCAGGCGTCCGTTTATTGATTTTTCTACCCCGCCGACAATTTGCCACGTTTCTTCTTTTTTCAGAAGGGATTTCCATACTTTGGGAATGTTGCGAGTGTCGTTTCGCGTATTTAGGTCACCCTTTTCTTCTATTTCAAGGGCTTCTCTAATTGTTCGGACCTTGTAGTTTTCAATATTCGCTATTTCTTTGGCTCCTTCAAAATTGATTTTATGTCCTGTTTGTAGATGGTGCTGGAACAGAGCGGAAGTGGTTTGTTTGTTTTTTAAATCGTTTTTATGTTCTTGTATTCTGGCCGATATTCGTCTGTTTGTCCTATGTATGCTCTGTTGCAGTCGGAACAAGATATACTATATACCCCATAATTTTCCAGTCTTGTCCTTGTCCTTGGGGTTTTTTAGGATGTTTGCAACAGTTTTGTGCAGCTTGTAGGTTGTTCTGATCTTATGTTTCCTTAGTAGTCTGCCTGTCATATCTGTGATTCCTTTTACCTATGGTAGCAGGACATTTGGAGTATTTGGTTCATGATCCTCTATTGTTCTTCGTGTTTTGGTTTCCTGACGGCGAATGGCCTTCCTGATACAATTTTCTGAATATTCATTTTGTCTAAGGGCTGTGGAAATTTTTGGTAGTTCCTCGCTTCGTGTATCTGGTAGTGTCAGTCGGAAGGATCTGGAAATCAAGGTGTTCGCTACTCCTTGGATTTGAGAAGGTTGATGATGGGATTTAGCGTTGATGTATCGATCAGTGTAAGTTGGTGATGTATCGATCAGTGTGAGTTACACTGTATATTCGAGTGTTCCAGAAAGTTTCCTTGTGATGAGGAGATCTAAAAATAGCAGTTTTCTATCCTGTTCGACTTCCAGAGTGAACTGTATTCTGGGGTGGATTTCATTTAACTGGGTTAGGAAGTTGTTTAGAAGTTCGTTTCCGTGAGGCCATATTATAAAGATATCATCTACGTAGCGTTTTGGAAAGTTTAGGTTTTAAAGAAGCGTTGGCTAATGCCTTTGTTTCGAAGTCGGTCATGAACAGGCTGGCTATAACGGGTAATAAAGATGATCCCATTGAGTCACCGCCGATCTGTTTGTAGATCTTCTGGTTGAAAGAAAAGTATGTATTCTTCAAGCTGTGTTTTTAGAGTTCCCCCACAAATGGTGGAATGTCTTCGTTCATTGAAATTAGTTCCAAGGGCTCGTCTATGGGGATACTTGGATACAATGAGACAATGTCCAGGCTTGCCAGTATGTCTGTATCCTCTTGTTGAAAATCTTTAATCACCCTTATCAAATGTTCTGAGTTTTGAACATAGGACTCCGCAAGTTTGTCGCTTGGTTGCATGATACTTACTAGATATTTTTCCAAATTTTGTGTTGGAGAACCGAAGGCACTTAGTATGGACCGTAATGGGATTTCTGGTTTATGTATTTTGGCTAGACCGTAAAGATTAGGACATCTGCTTGATGTTTCCATTGGAATTATTTTTCGTTCAATATCCGGTTCTAGTTTCCATGCTTTGAATTTACCTCTGGTCGTTTTTTCTAGATAGGTTGTTGGATCTCTGTTCGCTGGTTTATATGTCGTTTCCAGTAAAATATTCGTCATCTCCGCCACATACTCTTCGGTGTTCATTATGACTGTTGCGTTTCCTTTGTTCGCCGGTAATATAGTGATATCCTCATTTCTTTTTAAACCTTCAAGGGCTCTGATTTCAGTCTTTTTAACATTTGGTTTTGGGATTTCCTTGGATAGTAGTATTCGCGTTACATCTTGTCTGATTATTTAAATATTCTTCATCCGGCTTGTCGTCTAGGGTTGATTCAACGTTCGAAATTATTTCTTTTATTGGTATATGTTTTGAGGCAATGGCAAAGTTGAAGCCTTTGCTTAGTATAGATTCTTCATCTGTGGATAAGTGGTGGTTAGATACATTTATAACTAATTTGTTGTTGTCTCGGATTTCCTTTGGACGTTCAGAATCTATTTGTTTTAAATTAGCGAACTTCTTTTTTTTGTTTTTCCGTTTTAAGATTGTAATCCGATTCGCTGCGCCAGAAAGATACTTCTAGTCTATTTCATTCCACAAAATAGGATGGACCTTGTTGCTTAGTAGCATCGACTGTAATAGATAGGACTCCTTTTCCGTTCTCTCCAAATGCCTTCTTTTCTCTCGGATTTGTTCACGAAGAAGAGCTCGGCTTGTATTTCTTAAGACAGCATTGGTTTTTCTTGTTCTTCTGTATGACAGGCGAGTTTTGTGCATGTCTGTTGAAAGTCGTTATCGCAGCATTTCGTTAAAAAAATAATGTCGCTAATTAAAAGTGATGTTTTTGACCTCAGTTTTTCAAAACATATATATATATATATATATATATATATATATATATATATATATATATATATATATATATATATATATATATATATATATATATACATATATATATATATACATACACAGAGAACTCTTCGTGATAATTTATTGAAATTATGAAATTTTGTTCACAAACATCAGGAAATGTTTGCCACTTTTTGGGTATATATTTTTTTTTTCACATATTTGAAATCCAAGGCTAACTTGATTTTTTTTAATGACTGTACTTGAATTTGGTATTGTTGAGCATTTATTATAAGAGCATTTTTTCTGAACTCAACGAGGTAGATATCGTATGTTTTTTTTTTCAAAATAGGTTTTAAATAATAACCAAAAGGTGTTTCGGTCTCTTTTGTCAATATCAGATTTAAAAAAATAAAACAGTATCAAAATTATATTAATTTTTTATTAAAGAGAAAAACCTTTTTACAAAAGGTGTTCAAAGTGTCCACCATTAACTTCCTGAATGTAATGGATACGTCAGACGAAACCTTGAATTGCGTTTTCCCACCAGATTAGAGGAATATCGACAATTTCTTGTCGAATTCGTAATTTGAGATCTTCGAGATTTTCTGGCCTGTTAACGTAAACCTGACTTTTTACTAGCTCCACAAAAAAAATCGGGTGGACAAAAAAGTCTGCTGCCCTTGGTGGCCATTTGATTATTCCTCGTCGAACGATTCATCGGTTTGGGAAGTAGTGTTAAAAAAATATTCTTTCGTTAATGTCATAGTGTGCTGGTGCACTATCTTACTGTAACCATATTTATTAGTTTTGGTTAATTACGTTTGGAAACAGACGCAAAAGCGGAGGGATGATATTTTCTTCAAATAGATTTAAATACTTATCTACTGTCAATGAAAAAAGGTCCTATAGTATTCTTGCACTAAGTCCAAACATTTAACTTTTGAGGATACTGTATATGAAGTTATTCGATCCAGTGGAGATTAATATCAGCCTAGTATCTACAGTTGTGTCTGTTAACATGGTCATTTAAACAGAATCTTGCTTCATTCGTAAAAATAATATTTGAAACAAAATTTGGATTGGTATTTATTTTTTCCATCATAATTTCGCGAAGCTCAACTCTTCGATCAAAATCATCTTCACTTAATTCTTGTAGTAAATGTATTTTGTAAGGATAATAATATTTTTGTATTATCTTTTGGACTGAGCGTCTACACATATTATGACTTAAAGCTAATTGTTGCACGGAAATCTTACGATTGTCTACTACATCAATTAAAATACTCAACGAATTTTCGTCATTAGTTTTTGTTTTTTATATTCCTAATTTTGGACGACTTTTAATGCTGACTTAGTGACGTTTTTGTTCGGATGTACTTCATTAAATGTTCGACAGACTTTAGCATAAGTACGTTTTCTGACACCATACCCAACAATTGTTAATATTTCAATTATTTCTTTTTCAGATAAACGTTTAGAACGAAATTTCAAATTTATAAATTGACGTTAACAGTTGTCACCTGTAATCAAATACTTAATATGTCATCAAGAGTTTTATAGCCTACTAAATGAAAAATATTTTTACCCTAAACACAAATACACTTTTAACCATTTTTAAAAATCTATTTTGAAAAAAGAACATACGATATTTCCTTCGTCGAATTAAAAAATTTCATTTCATAAAGAATAAAGAATTAAAATATTTTCAACAATGCCAAATTTTATTAACTAAAAAAATCAAGTTAGCTTTGATTTTCGAACATGCGACAAGAAAAAAAAATGAAAATATACCCAAAAAGTGGGAAATATTTCCTGATGTTCGTGTATAAAATGTCATTAAGAAATCTCAAAGATCTGGAGATATTTGACCGTTTCGATATATAATAGCTACCCTGTATATATATAACAATCCCAAAAGAGAACAATACAACTTTTAACATTAGATATAGTCTAATAGTTATTTAATAGTTATACTTTCTACTAAATCCCATTCAAACATTTAACTTTTGCGGATACTGGGTATGAAGCTGCTCCATCCAGTGCGAATTAATATCAGACCAGTATCTACATTTGTGTCTGTTAACATTCTTAATTATTATAAACAATATAATAACGGATAATTTAAAGACATTTATATGTAGAAAGGCCATTGCAAACATGCAATACTAATAGTTTACATTAGAGGTCACCAACCTTTTCAATATATTGAGATACTTAAACAATATTCAAATATAGAGAGATATCTAAACTTATATAAAATACAATATACAAATCGGGTGTTAGGTAAACATGCGGCAAAAATGCAAGGAGTTATTCCTTGTCCTATTCTAAGAATATTTTGTCCTGTGATGATTTTTGAAAAACCCCTTTGTTTCGAACATACAGGGCGAACAAAATTTGCGACAACCGATATTTGTTGAAATCATTAATGTAAATAAAAATAGGGTGTACGTCAATGAGTTTATCAAGTACAAATTTTTTTTTCGATCTCAATCACTTGAAACGACTGGTTTATCTAGTAAGTGGATTTCATCGGTAGCGTTTGGCAGTTTGACGTGTCTTAAATAGTGAGTGAAGTCCTCTATCATAATGTATACAAACGCCGAGATGACTGACATGCAGTTCATGTATGGATTTGCTGATGGCAATGCATTATAAACTAGGCGATTGTACAGTGAACGATTTCCAGCCCGTAATGTCCCTGACCGAAAAATCTTCGAAAACATTCATCGACGTCTTTGTGAAACAGGCACATTGAAACGAACTGAAGGGTCAGAAAGATCACTGACCGTAAGAACGGTACAATTGGAACAGAATGTGCTGGAAATGATAGAGGAAGAGCCTGGTAGTTCTACGCGAAAAATTGCAAATACTTTGAATGTGAATCACTGGACAGTTTGGAAAATTCTTAATGACAATTTGTTGTATCCATGCCACATTCAACGCGTTCAGGCACTACTACCTGTTGATTTTCCTCCACGTATTGCATTATGTCAATGGATATTGCAAACTTTATTTCGCATCCCTCTATTCCTGACACAAATTCTTTTCACCGATGAAGCCACATTCACAAGAAACGCAATAAGAAATTTTCATAATAACCATGTGTGAACAGATGAAAATCCGCATGAGGTATGCAAAGATAGTTTTCAACATCAGTTCTCGTTGAATGTTTGGGTTGGAATTGTAGGTGACTATCTAATTGGACCGGTATTTCTATCACAAAGACTTACTGGCGAGGTGTATCGCAACTTTTTGGAAGCAACGCTGCCTGAGTTTCTGGAAGATGTACCATTGGCAGCAAGGCATGAAATGTGGTTTACGCACGATGGTGCACCACCTCATTTCAGTTTAGTTGATCGTGATTTTTTAACAGCAACATACGGATATCGCTGGATTGGTCGAGGTGGGCCACACGCATGGCCTGCTCGATCCCCGGATTTAAACCCTCTGGATTATTTCTTCTGGGGATATCTGAAGTCATTAGTTTACGCTACTCCATTGAAGAATTTGGATGATTTGCGAAATCGGATAATTGCTGGGTGTAACTCAATTAGAAACGACCCTGGTGTGTTTGAAAGAGTTCGGCAGTCAATGACGAGGAGATTGAATGCTTGTATCAAGGCTGGAGGAAGTCATTTCGGACATTTATTATAGATTGAGCAACTTTACATATACTTTTTGATAATAAAATATTGTTAATGTCGTATATTTTGTTTACCCTGTATCTTCGAAACAAAGGGGTTTTTCAAAAATCATTATACAACAAAATATTCTTAGAATAAGTCAAGGAATAACCCCTTTAATTTTAAAAAATATACTACAAAATACCAAAAATGTGGTTTATAAAATTCCCTGCGAATATGGCAAATTCTATATAGGTGAGACATCTAGACCGTTAGTTGTTAAAGTAAAAGAGCATAAAAACCTTCTTAGAAAAGGCGATTTTAATAAATCTAGAATTTGTCAACACGCATGGGAATCGGGCCATAAAATCAATTGGAAAAATTCCAAAACGGTATTAAAAGAATCGGTAACAAAATACAGAAGATTAAAAGAAACCGCTATAATTAATTTAAATAAAAATAACTTTATTGCTATGCCTACGGTAGATTTAAATTCAATATGGTTCCCGATTCTTAAGAATACAATGAAACACATTTAAATATTTGAATACACAATCAGTACAATAAACAATCACACAGTAAACATTACCTATATATATTTTTTGGTAGTATAGTCACTGTCATGAAAACCTATTGTTGTCAAGTATCGTTGACATACACAAAAAAAAATATATTTACTTTCACTCGATACTTTATATATTACAAATTAATATAATTTATTTTTTAGTTTAGTTTTGAAAACGGGGGGAGAGTACCCTCCGAAACGTTAACGTTAAAAGTTTGTAAAAATTTTTATAACATGTTTATATCTTTAAAATTTTGTTCGTTAGGCAAATTTATTACAAAAAAGAATCACTGAGAAATTTGTCTCGGTTTGGTTTTTTGTTTTTATCCAGTGATTGTTTCTTTACATAAGAACAGGTATTTTTGATATTTTTTGAGTTTTAGATAGTGGCGAAAAACTCAAATAAAGGAAAAAATATATGAACACGCCACAATCATTCAGACATTTCCCTTTAATTTTTGCCGCATGTTTACCTAACACCCTGTATATGAAAATATTATCGTTGATAAAGATTATGAGTTCGACGTCAGAGAATTGTTTATAGCCGTGAGCTATCGACATTGTCCACGCGAGCTACCGGTAGCTCACGATAGACAGGTTGACCATTGAAAAAATTATTTTTAACACGCTTTTATTAGCTTAACCTGTATCTATCTATGTAAAGGAATCTTTGAAGTCCTTTTCACCCACTTCAAAACATCAGATTAAATTGAAACTTTGCACACTTATCAAGAACTGATGACAATACAATAATAAGTTCGGTCCATTATCATAATCAGGATCGTCAGGATCAAGGATTTGCTTTCGGAAGGGGAGTGTGAGATACGGTTACAACGCCCAAGAAATGCAGTAGGCGCGCAAGTTATCCACTTCCGCCACAGGTAGGTAGTGACGAAAAATAAATAATTGTTTAAAAACTAATAAAACATGTTTTTATTGCAGATCGAACTAAAAAATGAAAAATAAATTATAATTAAAAAAACTAAAAAACACGCTATAATGGTAAATGGAACTAAAAAGTAAAAAATATTTTTTAGAATAAGAATAAAGTGATGAACGAGAAAATTAAGTGTCATTGTAAAAAACCGTAGGGTGCTTTGTAACATATTTTCATACTAACTCTACTTATAGAAACGGTACTGATGGAATATTTATAACAAGTGATGTCGAGCACCCCACGCGTTTTTCACAATGACATTAATTTTCTCGTCTCTAGACTAAAAATAATTTTTTACTTTTTAGTTCGGTTTACCATTAAAGCGTGTTTTTTAGTTTTTTTTTAACTAATTTTTTTAATAGTAAATAACACTGACAATATTTCTCGTTAAATTTTATATGTAATAGAACTAATTTTCGCAGAGACCGAAATTGATCATAAATTATTACTGAGATGACTGATTATTCATAATAAAACCATGTCAACATCTAAGGCATCTTCAGCACGAGTTTGATCTCTCTAGAATCACTTGGTGAACTGCAGCACTTCTTTTCATGAACCGGATTTTTCTAGTGCGTTCGGTTGCGTTTATTTGCTTATTATGTATTTTTTAGCCTGTGAGGTTAGAGTTTGCCATTTCTGGCTTTGACGCTTTGTTTCCGTGTCGTTTTAAAAAATACAAGACTCGTCACCAGTAATGACACGTTCCAGAAAATGAGGGTAATTTTCTTCATCCCAAAATCATTGATCAAAGTCTGATGAACGGTTATGTGAGTCAAATTTAACTCTCTCGCACAAAATCCCGGATTATTTACCGTTAAAGGCCTTCTACTGCGAGGTTCATTTTCAATCGGGTCTCGGCCTTCCTAAAACTCCTTAAACCCTATGAAAACCTTGACAACCATTTTTCATAGACCTGTTAAGTTTTTCCAAACTTTCCGTCACACTGCGCCAAAATCTGAAACAAAACTTGATACCGCACTGTTGCTACTACCAACTGAACTACGCAGATTGAAACATCGGGTGGCATATAACCTGTCTGCAGGACTCGGGCAAGTCTAGTCTTTAAGAATAATGCATACGAGGGTTGCAATTTATGTATCCAAAATAATAAATAAAAACAAATATTCATAATGGAAAATAGTTTTATTGTTTTTCAAAATATTCTCCGCGATGATCGATATCAATATGTTTGAACTAATTTTCATAGCACCTTTTCCATTCCGATTAGGGTATCTCTAAAACCGCTTCTTCTGGCGTCAAAAATCGTTGACCACGCAGTTTATTCCTCACGGAGGGGAACAAAAAGTAATCATTGGGTGCCAAATCAGGACTGTACAGCAAATGTCTCATCAATTCGATATTTTGACCGGTCAAATATTGAATGGTTCGGTCCGTGTGAGAGCTCGTGTTGTCATGATGAAGAATGATTCTGCCTCGCTGGGTTGTTTTTTCTTGTTTCTTCAAAGACTTCTGGCAAATAAATGGTTGTGTACCATTCAGAATTGACCTTCTACCATTATCTAGTGGCACTGTGGCAAAAAACCAGGTGATCATTTGCTTCGAAGCGTTTCTTGGACAAACAACTTTTATTGGGTTTGGCTTATTTTGAAAGACCCATACAGTCGACTGCCTACTAAATGAAAAATATATTTGCCCTAAAACAGACCGAAACACCCTTTAGCCCTTTTTTTTAAATATATTTGGAACAAAGAACCATTAAATATTTACATCGCTGAATTCAAAATGATTTCAGGGAAAACACTCTTTCCAGCGATGCTGAATTCATGTACTCTTACCATTAAAAAAAAATCAAAATACTTCCGGGCTCATACGCATAGATCCAAGATTTGTCATCTGTGTAGATGTTATACGCGGCTTTTAACGCACCACGATTGTATTTTTTGAGCATTTCTTTGCACCAATCAACACGAGCCTATTTTTGACCTTTTATCAAATTTTGTGAAATCCAACGCGCACAAATATTTTTCACGGCTAAATGTTTACGTAAAGTCATTTGTATACTTGTCATACTAATACCCAGAAATGCCTCAATCGCACAGTAAGTGACATGACAATCTTGCTTTATCAGTTCGCGCACACTATCGATATATTCTGACACAATAACCCTTCTTAAAATTCATCCGTGAGCGAACAACAGCCACGATTGAATTCACTGAACCAGTGATATATAGTGGTTTTAAATTGTGCTTCATCCCCAAAAGTCGCTGCACTGTTGTTGAGATAATCCATGTCGAGAGTCATCTAACTCGTACAAAATAAAAGCAATTGCACGTCATTAAGCACGTGATCAAAATTTTGACTGTCCTGTTGCAAATTGTGATCATAACCTTACTTTAGCAAATCATTTTCACAATTTAAACTTTAATACCAATTAAAAAATCAACTCCATTATACCTCGCCTAAGGTACTGGACGGGTCACAGGTGGTGGATAGTGAAAGTTCCATTAGATATTAATGGACAGCTGCGAATATCCCAAAATAAGCAGCCCCGAACCAAGGCAAAAAGAAAGCTAAATCCACTTAGCGTCTGACTTGTATCAAGCGGCTGAGTGGTCAGCGTCTGTTCACCAGTGGTGCGGCTGATATTTAAATTCTGGAACTAACCCCTCCAGTCTTAACCTCTGAACCGTCATGGTTCAAACCTTTAATTCAAAGTACAAGATGAAGCGTTCTAGTAATTACAAAATTACCCCAGGAGGTAGACAATCCTCTGCCAGCTTTGCTGGTACAACCGGACTTTCGGATTCTGGGACGTCCGGGCTAAATGCAAAATCTTTCAGAGGGAGTCGGAGACCTCTGGCCAACGTCTGAAACCGAAAATAAAAACTTTCTTTGGAACGGTAAATATCAATTCTCTCCTGCGTCCAGGAAAACTACACGAATTGGGGCGAACATTAAATCAGCAAAAAATCCAAATTTTAGCTTTGCAAGAAACCAGATTGATAGATGATAACACCTTGGAATTCGGCAACTACAGACTTTTTAAAAGTAAAACGGACAAAAGAATACTCAAAAATACACCACATCTCGGTGTTGCTTTCGCTGTCTTAAGAAACATTCTTGGTTCTATAACAAATGTCCAGCCAGTAAATAATCGACTTATGACACTATCCCTCAAGTGTGCTAACCAAAAACTATACATTAATCAATGCACACCTCCCAGTTAACGAAGAAAATAAATCTAATCCTGAAAAAGTAAATATGTCCTGGGAAATTCTGGGAAAGACTATCTCTAAAATTCCCTCTAACCATGTAAAAATCCTATTGGGTGATTTCAACGCCCAACTAGGGAAAGAAAAAAAGTACAGGAAAACAGTCGGCAGTTTTCCCGCTCATAAATGGACTAACCATAATGGTAGAAGATTGGTTGAACTATGTTCGCAGTTTAATCTAAAAATAATGTCAACCCATTTTAAGAAGAAAATAACAATACAAAAGACCTGGAGGTGCCCAAACACGTACATGGGTAAATTTCAAATTGACCATGTTGCCATTTCGTACCCCAATTATAAAGAGATTTTGAATGTTCAAGTCAGGAAAGGAGCAAATATAGACACGGATCACTACTTGACTAGAATCAAACTTAGCTTAAAACCTCGAAAACTTATTCAAAAGGGGCTGCTAATACCAAAGTTTGACCCAACAAAAATAAAACCAGCCCTAACAGAAGAGCCCGAACCCCCCGAAACTTTTACAAAACTTTTAAAACTAAATTAACAGGCTATCAACCGCAGAGCCTATGCTTTCAAAAGGAAAACGGACAACTAACTCTAAATAACCAAGACAATTGCAAAGAACTTGCGAAATATTTTGAACAAATACTAAACTGTCCTGAGCCCTTAAACAAATTACCAACACTAAACCCTAAACAAACAAACCCAGATTCATTACCACCGAATGAAGAGGAAAGACTTAGGCAAATCAAGCGGCTTAAAAATAACAAAGCTTCTGGTGAAGATGGAATCACTGCTGAACTTTTGAAATCAGCTGGTCCAGGTACAATCAAGGAAATAACCAAAATTCTACAAGAAGTTTGGCGAACCGAACGGATTCCGGAAGACTGGAAAGATGCTCTAATCCATCCACTACATAAGAAAGGAGATAGAACGGATGTAAACAACTATAGAGGAATATCTCTTCTCCCAGTTTGTTACAAGATTCTATCTCAATGTCTACTAGACAGAGCACAGGGACAGTTAGAACCTAACATTGGTGAATATCAGGCAGGTTTTCGACCGGGCAGATCCTGAATCTAAAGTTGATTCTAAGACATCAAAAACTGTACAATAAAAATCTCGTCTGTACATTTGTGGATTTCAAAAAAGCATATGATTCTATTGACCGTGAATCTTTATTCCGAATCTTGAAAGAACAAGGACTAGATCTGAAAACGCTGGCAATTATTAAAGCAACGTTAACTAACACGAGGTCAAAAGTTAAATTCATGGGTGACATCTCAGAACCCTTCGAAATTAAAACTGGTGTGAGACAAGGGGATGGACTCGCCACTCATATTTAAGTGTGTTCTAGGAAAAGTAATACAAAAGTGGCGTGAAAAAAAAGTCGGCACTGAATATTGACCAGCCCATTAAACTGGGGAGAACCAACATCAAAATTGATTGTCTGGCATTTGCTGATGATCTAGCAATTTTGGCTCAAGATGTATTAACGGCTCAAAAACAGATTGAAATCCTAAAAGAAACAGCAGAAAAGGTAGGACTACAAATATCCTTTGAAAAGACACAATACATGACCTGCAACAGACTAAGAACACCATTTCTAAAAACAAAATATGGTAACATCAGACGAATCTCTCAATTCAAATATTTGGGTGAAATAATCATGGAAAATGGGTTGGAAAAAGCGGTCAATAAGGCTAGATGTCAAAAAATGGAAACGGCATTGAGACTTACACAAAATATTTACAACAAAAAATGCCTATCTAAAAACACAAAACTGAGACATTACAACACGGTTATTAAGCCAGAATGTCTATATGCTGCAGAAACGCTCATTTTGAATAGAAAGAGGGACATCGAGGACACTGAAAAGAAGGAAAGAAAAATCATAAGAAAAATCCTAGGCCCCAAACAAATAAATAGCACAACATACCGACTTCGAGAAAACCAAGAAATCAAACAATACACAGATATACATAGCGATATGAGAAAAAGAAGACTTAAGTTTTACGGACACATCAAACGGATGAATCCGAGTAGGCTAACTAGGCAAATAGTCGAATTTTATGAAAATAGGAGTAGAGCTAAAGTAGAAATAATTAAATGGATTGCGGCAATTAAAGAGGACCTAAGATCAGCAAATATTACACAAAGTGAAATTCAGGATAGAGGTTGTTTCAGACACAAGGTTAACGTTTGGAAGGTTGGCCAGAGAGAAAAATGTGGGAAGACTGGAACAACTTGGTCTGACGAAAGGAAAAAAGCTCATAGCGAAAGAATGAAATTAGTATGGGCTCAAAGGAAGGCTAACAACAACAAACGCCTCTAATTGTACTTCGCGTGGTCCACCAGGGCCCATACGTGAATAATAATATTAATAATAAAAAATCAACTCTAAATTAACTACAAATTTGTTAATTTGTAAATTAAAGTATAATAAATGTTTAAAAAACTCTCTAGATAGATTCAGCATATTTCAAAATGCTTCGTTCAAGAACCATCGACAACATTTTTTAATATTTAAATGGTTATTAAAATAAAACGATTAACATGTAATTACGCATTAATATGTGTTTACGAAAGAACAAAGCAGAAAAAAAACAATGAAATATGCGCATGCACTTGTATTTTTATTAATCTGAATCTGAGAAGTACTAGCTAGAATTACTGAAATATATGCAGTATTTATAATTAATAGAAGAACTTCTTTTCGATCAAGTATATGCTTTCTGTCATAACAATTATTTTTTCTTGATCAAAAGCTTTTTTGTTTCCTTCATATAATCTTTCAAAAAATCTATACGTTCTTCCATTTAACATACCATTATACAACGTTTTTCCATTTAAAACCTAGTTAATACGTTGCACAATGATATATAGTATCAATCAAACAGTTGTTTCTCTTTTAATTACTCAAGTAAGGAATTGAACTGTACCTATGTAAAAAGTAGATTTGGGATTAAGAACAGTCTTTTCTATAATTCTTAGGTTACGAATACTTACTGTGTTCATACATGATATAAAAAGTGTCACGAATAGAACGTGTATCGAAGCTTTTAGTAGAACTACACTTTCTAGGCGATTTTAAAACTTTTGTTTTTCAGCTTGTGTGAAATAATACTAACACGCTAAAAATGTATTCTAGTTTCTGTAATATACTATATGACTTAAACATATCCAATTATTAGCAATTAATTTAACATACTAATCGAACAACTGCAAAGAGTAATAATGGACCATTGTTGTGTCGTTCTTATCCAAAATAGTGTATCAGATGCTACTAACACTTGACAACAACTATTTAACTAATTTCGCATTTTGCAGACGCGACTCTCACAATTATACCATTGTGGTAGTTCTTAAAAGAACTGTTTCGATCGTAAGGTAAAAAATCAAAGTAAACGTTCAGATAGTATATATTTGTATAGAATGGAATAACCTCCAAACGTGTCAATATGTCATCTGCAGCTAACCGAATTCAGTCGAATTTGCCAGTGGTATTTCTGCAGTTCTTCAATAGTGTCATCGTGATGACGTGCAACTGATTTTATTTTGTACATGCCATAGTAAATCATCGTTCGAAAATGCTCACGAGTTAATTCCATTTTTTGACTGAGATAAAACTGTCAAGTCAGTAAACAACACACATAACGTCCGCATGACAAAATATTCAGAGTACAATCAACTATGTCAAACTTTACGATGTATATATCAGATGGCGATAACATTCTTGCCAATTCCAGATACATAAATTGTTCGTATAAATTCACATAGACAAATAAACTTTAAACTTAGATTTGAATTAAAATTTAATGGATCTCACTCATTGGAGTGATACTCGAGATGTCATTCACTTGTACCATAACAAAAGCCTATTGCCCCCTGGGCAGATTGCAGAACTCTTTAAGATGTTTAAGAAAATTTGTCTCTTAATAAAACCAGTTGAAAAATCTTGGATACTGTGACGGCAGCCGTTCGCCAGAGGCACCGGGAAGAAGGTCCTGGACGGGATGATGCGGCACGTTAAAAGACCGCCACCCGGTAGACTAAATTATTTTAAGTAATAGTAGACCCTGGAACTATTTTTTTTAACTATTAAATTCCTTTTAAACTATTAAAACACGTAAGCACAATAAAAGAAACAACACAAAGTACATAAAAAGGTAATAAAATCAATCTATAAAAAAAAACACAGAACGGTTTTAAATTAGATGGTACTAAGTTTACTTAAACAATATCAAGCAAGTGAAGATACCTTAAATGTAATCAAATAGGATCAATTAAAATATGCAAAATTAACAATAATAAATCTGATCGAATGGCAAATTATGTATTTCCTAACGGTAGTCAAAGACGTGGACAATTTATAAAAAAGAAGCGTGAAACATTAACTCAATTCGAAAATATATTAAAAATGTATTATCTGGCCTTATTTTTCCTTTGTCCCGCCGCTTGTCTATCCAGTACTGGGGTATCCAAGCACCAAGAGTACGCTTACTAGTAATTCTGTGTCCCTATGCGGAGGTCTCCAAAAAGTGTGGAATCTGTACTGACCGGGTACTGTGCAAAGTAGTCCCAAAAAAGAATCTGGTTTCGGTAATGGTTGGACTCCGAAATAATTAGTTCTACAACGGCCTGATCCCTGATTGACCGAATTCTCCAATTACCGGCTCATGAAACCCTCTACAAAAATATCACAAAAAATAATCCTAAGCATGGTTTGGCCAGCTAACTTACATACTCCTGTCGGAACGGCAAGGCATGCAGACGTCAGTTTATCTGGAGGTCCTGAATGATACAGGTGCACTTTCAAATACTTCCAAGTTACTAGAGAAACTCGTTCTGAAAATTCAACAGATGTTAGCCTGTCTCCCCTCTAAGAACAAATAAAATCAATGTAGCCAGTTGGATCGCCACGTCACTAGTGTCACTACTTTATTTACACTCCCCGTAAATTATTTATAACCAAAGAAAATAACAGGAAAACACTGCAAAAAAACAACTAATGGAAAATGAAAAACTAGAGAAAAGCTGGTCAAAAATTAAATTGATATTTTTAAGCTCCGCAAAAGAATCCCTTGACAAAAATACAACAAACAAAAATAGAAATGGTTCTGTGAAAAAAAATAAAGAAAACTGAGCTTAGTGCATCACATCAAAGGTTAAAATAAAAAAAAATGATTATAAATTCTATTCATTGTATTTGTTTTTAAAAATTAGAACTTTTTCTTTTAATTTATTACGGACCTGTACGCCCCTAACCTCTACAAACGTGATCCTCGGCCGCAAATGACCCAATGCGAGAAATCGCCCCATCGATTTCGTTCATTATGGAATGAGTCATGTTAGGCGATTCCTATAGGGAATCCCTCAGTCGTTCCTGCAGTGTAATCCCGACTGCTGGGACATTGGTGCAACGGAATATTGGAATTGCTTTGCATATGGTGGTTATTAAAAAGGGTTGTTGAGGGGTCAATATTGGTGTTGTGGGACGGTATTTATTATCGAGATCTATTACTTTTTATATTATTATGTCAATGGTCTTTTTATTCGACAGAAAGTTCTCAAAAGTAATTAAATTATGTTCTTCTAGGTCATCTTTTATTGAAAACTAATTAATATTGTATTATAAATAAACTGGAAAACGAAAAAAAAATTTTAGATACATATTTTAAGGAAAACATAGATATACAGGGTGTCCTAATAGCGCGGTATCGGTTGATATCTTGATAATGACTGGAGATAGAGAAAAAGTTTAAGCATAAGAGTTTTATAACTAAATAGGCTGCATAATTTATGATTAATTTTATTTATACAGGGTGCCTATACCTCGTAGCGGGATATAGTTGTGTTTTTTCTTATCGAACACCCTATGTGTTCATTCATTTTTGCATTCATTTTTGCATTTTCTATCGATTCTAAACATATTTCGTAAACCATATCCTATATCTAAACCTAATGGTTTTACCGTTATCCGCCATTTTGTAAAAAATATCGGAGTTGCAAATTATTCTGCACTGTTATATAATTTTTTTTTATGTAAGATTATCATTTTTGGTAGAAATATTAGTGAAACTATGACTTAACTTTTAATGCAAACAAAATTTGTCTACGTTATACAGGGTGTCCAGGGTAACTGAGACAAATTAAAAAGTTCTAAACATCATATCTCAGTTTTTTTAATAGAATGTCTAATTTTTTTTTGATTTTACAATATTCGCAAGACAAAACACTTTTATTCTTCTTAAATATGTCCTATACCTATTTGTCATAATTTCCGAGATTTTTACATTTTTGTTTTTAACTGTTCGTTTCTAATGGAATTCATCTAAAGCTGGGTCCACACCTATAAAATTTTGCGCGTGTGTTCAATTTACTGGAACAATTTGTTTGGATTATCCGGTGGACAACAGATGGTTCGTGTGCGTGTTGTGCGGCGACAATATAGCTTTAAGCTTTAAGCTGAGTCCATATCAATAAAAATTTGCATTACGCAGACTGTATGTATTGATTGTGATGTGCCTGCGCGGCAATGTAGACACTCTGACACACAAAGTCACACACAAATATTGTTGCCGTACAGCACGCACACGAACCATCTGTTATCCACCGGATAATTCAAACAAATTGTTCCAGTTAATTCAACACACACGAAAACTTTTATTGGTGTGTACCCCGCTTTAGACGTTTTAGTAATAACGTAATAAAATACAACAACGAACAACAACGAACATACAACAACGAACGATAAAATGTAACAACGAACAGAATAACTAGGAAATATAAATTTCATCCATATCATATACAATTGATTCAAGACCTAAATCAAAACGATTTCGATTAAAGGATTGTATTTTGTAACTGGGTAATAAAAAAAAATACCTTGCTTAACTCATTCCAAAGATTCTCGATTGAATTTATGTCCAGTGACTGTGAAGGCCAATCTAACACTTCACTATGTTTCCTCTCGAGCTACTGCTTCACCACATGAACCGTATTCTTCGGATCATTGTCTTGTTGGTAGACTGTAAAGGTATACTCTCTTCAGCATATATATATATTTTCTTTTATCCAAAATATACTCTGTTATATAAAAACCACCCACAAACTTTTATGTCAACACCACCATGCTTCATTATCCAAAGGGTTACGTGGACTGAATTCTTTATTTATAGGTCTTCTCACATAGAATTTGCCATCTGAACCAAATAAATTAATTTTGATTTCAACGCTAAAAAATCACTCTTCACTACAGTTTCTTCGTCCAAATTTTAACGGCTGCTTTATATTCTGTTTCCTTAAAAACACAGCTTTTCTGGCTACTGTTCTCTGGTAAAGATCATCTTATGTTTCTGGTGCTGATACTTAGGTTGAGATGTTTTTTTTACAACGAGACATCTAATGGAGGAGATAAAAATAACAGTATAATATAAAGAAATCCCCGACAATGTGCTTGAAACATCTACTTCAATAGCACCAGAAGAAAAATATTTCAAACAGACCAAAATCTCCAATGGGACGATTGATTTAATGAAAAAAAACAAAGTACAATCAGAAACGCAGGGAGTCGTTTTGCAGGATCGAGTACCCAGCAAGCTCTACAAAACTATAAGAAAACGTATTAGACAGGACATGCAGCTAATGCAAAAATCTCTGGAAGAAAATAGGGCAATTAACAAAGCTAAACAGAAGCTGAGAGAGAAAATAACGCAAATTTATGCCTTAATGCGTGAGGATGGCACAGTGTGCAGGGCACGTACGGAAATGTGAGAGGTTGTCAGAAAATTTTATTCACAGTTATATGAAAATCAGAATCAATCAAAAACAAGAATACCCATGGAAGAACAAAACCAGAACCAGTGACAAATACTATAGAATGGATGAAAAACGGCAAGGCTCCAAGGAACGACAGAGTAATGTTGAAATGTTAAGAGCTGGTGGTCGGACTTTACATAAACACTAGCAATATTATTCTTAAAGTGCCTCAAAGAACAAAAAGTTACGGAAAAATGCAGAAATTAATATATATCAAAAAAAGGAGCACAGGCAGATTTAAAGAACTACCGTCCATTATACTATCAGTGAGGTACAAAGTTTTTCATCAAGATAATATCTAAAAGGATATTAAGAAAACTGAATGGCGCACAACCAAGGGAGCAACCAGTATTCAGAAGTAGATTCAGTACAATGAATCACATCCAGGTTATACAACAGACCGTAGAAAAGCACAACGAATACACCATGCCAATGTGCTTGGCTTTTATCGATTTCCAAACATGTTCAATCTTATCAACTACGAATTGATTCAATCTCAAAGCAGACCATAATGCTTAAGCCGGGGGTAGACAAAGCACATGTAAACCTACTGAGATCGATTTGTTATGAAATTACAACAATTCATCTTGATGATCTTAATGTTGGAATTAATGTAGAGCGAGGTGTACAGTAGGGTGACGCAATATCGCCTATTCTTTTCTCGACCTGCCTTGAAGAAGTATTCCGTAATCTGAATTGGGAGCAGGATGGAATAAAGATCAATGCTGCATACTTAAATCATCTTAGATTTGCAGATGATATCGTTCTCCTTTCAACAAGACTCAGATGAGCTGCAAAGATGCATACAACAGCTACAAAGAGCTGGCAAACCATTTGATTTAAAAATTAACCAAAAAAAGAATTATGTAATGTTCAATATATTTGCTGGGGGTAGCAGAATTTCAGTTTTAGAATGGGATTTGGAGATTGCGGACCACTTTATATATCTTGGGCAGGTCATTTCAATGGAGGGGGGATACAATTTGTGAGGTGGAAGGGCGTGTTAAATGTGGCTGGCAGCCACTTGACAGGCTTAACATAGCGTTTAAGAGCAAAGTCCCGCTTTGCCCGAAAAGAAAAGTCTTCGATCAGTGCGTCCTGCCCATTATAGCATTCGAAAGTGAAACCTTTGACACTCACATCGCAATCAATTTAAAAACTTCGAGTAGCACAGAGGGAAATACAAAGATGTATGCTTGGCAATACAAGACGAGACAGAAAGCCATGCACATGGATCAGGGAACAAACGAAAGTGTGTGGCATCATTAGAAGAGTTAAGGAAATGAAATAAAGGCGGAAAGCACAATGGACTATACTAGATCCAAGTGGCATAGGAAAGCCCAGGAACGTGAAAGTTGGAAGCATGCTGAAAAGGCCCTCATCCTGAAGTGGATCGACACAGTTGAAGTTCTTTGAAATCTTTGAAATTTAATTTCGGCGCGCTTTTCTGTCACAGAAATATTTTCATTTGAACAACTTTTTGAACTGACGCCAGTTTCCTCCAGATGATTAGGAAATACATGGCTAATGCATACTTATGTGAACTTCTATAACTGCAGCTTCCAACCAACTTTTATTTTTATTTTAAAAACGCTCCATCATCATATATCAAAACTATAATGAAACGCCACTATCGGTGATAAAATGTGTAAAAATAAACTGTTTACAGGAAACATTCATCAATATTAAGGCGATATAATCCGAAAATATTGTTGTTGGTCGCTGTACCAGCTGTGATGGAACCAATTTAACATACGGGGACTATACAAACAGTCTCTCTGTCCGAATTTATTTCAATTACACAAAATAAATGAAACCTCTGGAATGAGCTACAAAAGAGTGTTATCCAATGCAACAATCTCCACGGTACAATTAGATAACTGCAGAAAAAAGTTGGTTTGCTACTGAAAGCAAGCGAACAACCAAACCAAGAACCGGTCGAATATCATCCTGATGATGAACACCTAGCGAAAGGAACAGAGTGGATAGTACAGAAAAGAAGAGGTAACAAGAAGCAAAAAGCGAACTCCTCACCTGAAACCTCCTCATTACAAATAGCGAGAACGTCAAAGATGCCAGAATTTTCATTTAGTTCACACAAAGTTTAATTATTCAGTGTCACTAAAACAACTTTCAGTATCTGAATAGCTATTCAAGTGAATTATTAAAGGATTAACTTCTAGTCTATCAAATACTCTTTCGCGATTTGACCATCTTGAATCTCTTCTTCTGTATGTCTGATGATGTTCATCCAGATCTGTGGTGTAACTGTTGACAAAGCTTCTTTCCACAAATCCAAACAGTTATCAATTGTTCTTCCATCTCAACCTATATGACGATTGTAATAATTTTTGGCCACCCCCCATATCAATTCTATAGGATTGAATATGCAATGATAAGGGGGAAGGCGTAATACTTTGTGGCCATACTCTTCAGCCATATATTCGTTTTTAGGCTTGTTCCTAAAAAGAACATTATGAAACACAAACCTGTTCCTTTAATTACTGCTTACCGAATAACGATTTGCAGCAGTTCACTTTTCAGCATAGTGTTTTCAAAAGGAAGATTATGTTCCGTCAGCCATTCTGTAATTTTTGGTTTTGTCCATGCCCTAGTTTCAGGTTTATCCATCAGTGTACTGCAATATGGTGTATTATCTAACCTAACCACCCACCATTATCTAACTTAACCATACAGAAGTCACAAAAACAAAAACTAAATCAGAAAATAGCTAAAACATCAAAGAATACAGTAAAAATAATTCAGAAACGTTTGAAGGCACAACTCAAAAACGATGAGAACATGAAAACGACTGATTTTACGAAAAAGTTGTGTTAGGTCGGCAACACTGTCCAAAACCACAAACCCAAATGTTATCTTGACAGCGAAATTACAGAATTTAATCCGGTGGTTCACCATATTTTTCTCTTATTCTAACAGGATTACAGGAAGAAGGAAAGAGAGTGCTTAGAACTTTAAATGATTTTTTCTTTCTTATGGATTTAAATTGGTAATAGATTTTTCTAGATTGATGACGCGCAACCATTGTTTCCCTGAATGAGCTATATATACCATTGACAGTCAACTAGAAAAGAATCCCATATGCCAACAAAGCAAAGTATCTGGACATGACTCTGGATGCCAAGCTAAGATGGAAAACGCATGTAAAGAAGAAACGTTAACAACTAGATCACAAATTCAGAAAAATGTGTTGGCTACTAGAGCGCCACTCTGTGTTGTCAATACATAATAAACTGCTTCTTTATAAGCAAATTCTGAAACCTATATGGACTTATGCCATCCAACTTTGGGAATGCACCAAGAAATCTAATATAAAAGTCATTCAAACGTTCCAAAATAAAGTACTTCGCAATATTGTCAATGCCCCGTGGTACATCTGAAATGAAGACATCCATCGAGACCTGAAGGTGCCTATGGTCGAAGATGAGATCAAGGAGTTTACAAGCAAACACCAAAAGAGGCTGGAAAGCCATGAAAATGTCGAAGTGATCTCGTTACTCAACAACGATCTTATTCGGCGGCTGAAGAGACTGAAACCATTCGAATTAGAGTAGTGACAATGAAGGGTGACCGGAATTTATTATGTGCGTGTGTTAATCACATGAAAGGAGTGATTAGTGTATTATGGAGCACGTCGCTGGACATGTATCTACCAAACAGGCTCAGATAAAGATAAGTTTTAGTTCAGATAATAGAAAAATATTGTTAGTTAGATAGATTTAATCTAGTCACAATTTGTAATGTTTATACGACAGAATTAGAGAATAAAAAAAAATATCATATATCATACGAAAAACTTGTTTAACTGTAAATAATACTTTTTAACTGAGCATACTCTGTAAATCAATAGTCACATTTGTAATACTAAATTCTTGCATATTAAAATCCATTAGGCGAGAATGTCGTTCTTCTTTCTTCTATCTTATACTCAAAAAAGATCAGGGATTGATGAGGTATTCAATTATATATCATTGTAAAGCTTAAGATTGTCAATATACGATATTAAAAAAATAGCCTGGATACATGTGGATAAAAAAAATTTACACGTTTAAAAATTAAAAGCGAAAAAATCATTGGAAACTTTGAATTCTTCGTCCGTGGAGTCACTTCGATCTTCACTTGATTCACATTCTTGAATTTCTAAAGAAGGAAATTCTTGAAAAACTGGCACTGGAATTTCAGCTGAATGAGACACATGGCGTATAGCTGACGGTAAACTAGAGTACGCAATTTTATGTTTGTTTTTCTTATTGAATCTTAACAGGCTCAGATAAAGATAAGTTTTAGTTCAGATAATAGAAAAAAAGAAAATAAAAAAAAATATCATATATCATACGAAAAACTTTTTTAACTGTAAATAATACTTTTTAACTGAGCATACTCTGTAAATCAATAGTCACATTTGTAATGCTAAATTCTTGCATAATAAAATCCATTAAGCGAGAATTTCGTTCTTCTTTCTTCTATCTTATACTCAAAAAAGATCAGGGATTGATGAGGTATTCAATTATATATCATTGTAGAGCTTAAATTGTAGAGCTTTCTAAAGCTCTTGAGAGATTAAGTAATGCCAATTGGTCTTAATCTCAATGATAGAAAAATCCGAACCTACACCTCCACGCGGTAGAAAGTGGGCACTTCTACTAAAGTGGGAAAGGTGGCAAACGTAGGTAGGGACCGAGTAGCTGTCGGGATAAGCAGCTCAACCTCTTGCTGGTCAACAGCTAAGGGTGGAGGAACTAGCAAGAGGCAGAGGGCACCCCCTTGTCCTAAGGTTGAGAAATCAACCTTAAAGGCGGAAGAGCCAGCAAATGGTCAACGGCATGAGGATGCAGAAGGCAACGGGAAACCACTGCATTAAAGATCTGACAAGGATATCCCTGGTACAATCAAAATGGCTATTTTCAAGACTAAATATTCCGGAGTTTCTAGCCCTCCAATCGGTTCTCCGGGGAGGGCAATCTTGAGAAGAGGTGAAAAGCGCAAAGCAACAGACACAAGGAACTTAGTAGGAAAATAGGTACGTGGAATGTGACCAGTATGTATGAGGCTGGTAAAGCCCACAATGTAGCACAGGAAATGAATAGATTGGACGTGGATATTTTGGGGATTAGTGAGACACGATGGCCAAGTGAAGGAATAACCAACATAGGGAACCATCATATAATATACTATTCTGGAAGCAAAGACACACGGCACAGAAATGGAGTAGCTTTTATGTTGAAAAAGGATCTGGATAAATCAGTATTAAACTTTGTCCCAATATCCGAACGAATTGCCTTACTACAAATGAAGTCAAATCACGCAACAATCAACATAATACAGGTATACGCTCCAACAGCGGATAAAGACGACCATCAAATAGAACAGTTCTATGAGGAAATAGACGACACACTCAAACTGACTAAAAGAAAAGATGTAACAATTCTTACGGGCGACTTCAACGCGAAGATCGGAAGAGGGAAAGTAGAGAGGGTAGTGGGTAGCTACGGATTGGGTATACGCAATGACAGAGGGCATCGGCTAATTCAGTTTTGCCAAGAGAAAGATCTGGTGGTTGCTAATACGTTCTACAATCTCCCACCAAGACGACTATACACTTGGACATCGCCGCAAGATAGTGAAAATCATATAGTATGCAATCAGATAGATTATGTGATGATTAATCAGAGATTCAGAAATAGTGTAAAGTCAGTAAAGACCTACCCAGGTGCAGACGTAAATTCCAACCACAACCCCCTAGTGGCAAGGGTGAATATACAACTAAAGAAACCAGCTCAAAAGTCGAGACGAAAACAAATTGATCTCAACGGTCTTAATGACGTAACCATCAGAGAGAAAATAAAATTGGAGATAGACAACAATCTTAGCAACTTAAATATGTCGGAGGATAACAATAAGAATTGGGACGACTTTAAAACGGCACTAATGGAACCAACAGAAAAATACTTGAAGAGACCCAAACCTAAAAAAGAACAAGGTTGGATTACAAATGAGATATTAAACTTAATGAATACACGTAGGGAAAGCAAACACCAGCCTAACTATAAAAACATACAGAAACAACTTCGCCAGAAAGTCAGAAAAGCCAAAGAAATATGGTTTACTCAGAAGTGCGAAGAAATAGAGATCCTACAGAAAAAACACGACCAGGTCAATTTACATAAGAAGGTGAAGGACTTAACGGGGTATCAAAGGAAAAGAACAAGATCATTTTAAGTGGATGAGAAGGGTCTAATTATAACAGACATAAAGGAAAAACTTGTAACATGGACGAATTACACGAAATCCCTTTTCGCGGACACACGATCAGGACAGTCAGAGGAACCGGCTGAAGAAGACAGTGGTCCAATAATAACAACTGCAGAAATAAAATATGCATTACAAAATATGAAGACGGGCAAGGCAACAGGACCAGATAATCTACCAACAGAACTCCTCAAGCTCCTAGAGGACGAACATTTGAAAGTGTTACAGAGACTGTTTAATGAAATATACAGAACTGGTAAAATCCCAAAGGAGTGGCTTGTCTCCACGTTCATAACCATCCCTAAGAGAAACAAAGCTAATAAATGTGAGGATTACACGACAATTAGTCTCATGGGACACACATTGAAATTATTTTTGAAGATCATACACCACAGATTATATTCAAAGTTAGAGGAACATATAGGCAACACGCAATTTGGTTTTAGAAAGGGCCTAGGAACGCGTGAAGCCCTGGTAGCATACAATATACTTATGCAACGAAGCCTGGATGTAAATAAAGATGTATACATATGTCTTATCGACTATAACAAAGCTTTCGATAATGTCAAACATGACATCATGATAAAATTGCTGAAAGACAAAGGTATAGACACGCGAGATATAAGAATAATCTATAACTTATACTACAATCAGAAGGCAGTGGTAAGCATTGACAACTACAACTCAGAGGAAATTGAGATTATGAAAGGCGTAAGACAAGGATGTATAATGTCTCCAACATTGTTCAATTTATATTCTGAAAACATTATGAATGAAGCACTTGAGGATAAAACATCCGGCATAATAGTGAACGGAATACCAATCAATAACATCAGATATGCTGATGACAGCATTGTAATGACAGAATCAATGGAGGACCTGAACAGAGTAATGGAAAAAGTAAGAAAGGCAAGCGAAGACCTCGGATTAAGCTTGAACACGAAAAAGACAAAGTTCATGGTCATTACAAAGAAAAACATCAATAATGCAGAATTGCGTATTCAGGGGGAGCAAATAGAACGAGTAAAAAAATACCGGTATTTGGGCACAACAATAAATGACAACAACGACAATACACCGGAAATTATTGCTAGAATAGAACAGGCAAGAAGTACTTTCGTAAGATTGAGAGGCGTCTTATGTAGCAAAGATTTGTCGCTGACTCTTAAACTAAGACTAATAAAATGCTACGTCTGCTCTGTACTCCTCTACGGAATGGAGGCATGGACATTAAACAAATATACACAGAATAAACTGCTATCCTTTGAAGTGTGGATGTACAGAAGGGTCTTAAGAATCGCCTGGACCAAGAAAGTAAAAAACAAGGAAGTTCTGAATCGCGTGAATAAGGAAGAAAATGAGCTGCTGGCAGACGTGAAGCGACGTAAACTACAATATCTGGGTCACGTCATGCGCGGAGAGAAGTACCAACTGATACAAATAATTATGCAAGGAAAAATCCAGGGCAGGAAAAGCATCGGTAGAAGAAGGATGTCTTGGTTACGTAATTTGAGAGAATGGTACAACTGCAACTCCAACCAACTGTTCCGAGCGGTAGTGTCCAAGATCAAAATAGCTAACATGATTGCCAAACTCCGGACCGGAGAGGGGACATGAAGAAGAAGAAGAAGAAGAAGAAGTAAAGCTTAAGATTGTCAATATACGATATTAAAAAAATAGCCTGGATACATGTGGATAAAAAAACTGTACACGTTTAAAAATTAAAAGCGAAAAAAATATTACAATTTTTACGTAGTTTATTCCAAACCAATTATAACACATATTGTCTCTCATTTGAATCAAATTTGAAATAAAATTAAAAAATTCTTACCCTCCAAGGTAAAATCCATCACAGCAACAGTAATAGACTTCACTGCAAATCTTGTTAGATGATATTGAAAGCACTGCAAAATTGCAACTAAATTCTGTACATAAATAGAATTTCTTTATCACTTCAGTTCAACCGCTTATGACTCATCGTTCTCGTATGTTTGCCATAATTATTACGCCGAATTGTGATCTATGGGGGTTGTTATTGTCATGGGGTGACCAATTAATCGATTCTTTGAATTGCTTTTGTCCACCTAACTTTCACTAGGCGAAACACGTTGCAACGTGTCAAGTAACTGACAAAGTATGTTATTTAAGCATGGTACGTAAGTTGCGTGAATCCATTCAAAAAAAATATACAGGTTTGTGATAATACAATTCATGGTTAGCATCACGATATCACGCCATAGGAGGTCGCAATAATTATTCGTCAATTTTTAGCCAAAAATAAAACAAATACCATTCCACAAACATCTTATTCGCCAAATATGGCACAGTTTGACCTTTCCGATTCCCTCGGTTGAAGAAATCATTTCATGGATACCGTTTTGCGTCCATAGAAACTATCCAAAAGAGTTTATTGATAACTTTTGAAGGAAATATCAAAAGTTGGGAATAAACACTGTTTCGAAGACTCAAAAACACGTTAAAATAAGTGTATTGCAGAGAGAGAGGATAATTTTGAGGAAGCCAAATAACTACATGACGTCAAGATCAAGGTTTAGCAATGTCGCACGGCCATCTATCGATGTGACATCAAGCAAATCAACACCTCCACCATCGCTGAGAAAATCACAACAATCACATCATCACAACACAACCATCGTTTCTTCGCAATAGCGAACTCACTAAGAAGGGAGCCCTTTCTGGCCCTGTGAGCCACTTCCGCCAGTGGGACGATGAAGACATGGATCTGAACATGTCTACAGACGTATCAAACACATTCATTTTAAAACTGCATCTCAGTTGTAAATAAAGATGAATGTCGAATTGTTCAGGGTTTCCTTTGGACAATAGCCGTGAGGTAGGAAACCAACACCACACCGGCAAACCAAGCTGCAACACCCACTAAACACACTAAACATAAACAAACACAACTAAAGGATCTTTCAAACTGAGCAGTTTTTTTTTCCAATAAATCAATTGTTTTATTAGCAGAGTGAGGTGTAGCGCCATCCTTTTGGGACAATAATCCTACAATAATCCAGTTATTATCTTACAATATAGAATACCCCTCATAGTTACAGTTTCACCAACGGGATTCTGAAAGAAATACGGCCCAATTACACCTCCTAACTGATAATACACACCAAATAGTGATTCGTTGAAGATGTAAAGGTTTCACATGAATTAATAGTGGATTTTTCTCCCCCAAATGCGAAAATATTGTTTATTAACATAGCCACCAATTTCGACATGTGCTTCATCATAAAAACAAATGCACGTCGGTTTGAATGATCCACTAGCTTTAGTTCCTGTGTTATTTGAACTTTCTATGCTTTCAGACCTAAATCCTTTCGTAAAATACGCCATTATGGATTCATTATGGTTATGGTTTCACTGAGTCCAAATTGTTGTGAACGTCGACTAATAGAAATGTTTAGCTCTTCAGCAACACTTTAACGTACCAATTCAATATGCTCTTGGGAACGACACTTAAGACTATATATTGCTCTTCTTGTATCTCCATCGAACCAGTTTCTTGAAATTTTTGAACAATTCGATTGGCACTGCTTTCAGATGGACGATTGTGCAAAGCGATAAAATATCATGTAATTTTCTAAAAACATTTTTCACTGAACGTCCATTTTCATAAAATAATTCAACAATTTCTTGTTGTATTGGGTACGACTTCGCTTTTATAAATGTCATTCTGAAGCAATGAGACTAGACCTAGGCAAATTCACAAGGCCATCTGTGTTTTATTCAAGAATAAAAAAGTCCGCTCAATTTGAAAGACAGGATATATCAGGTAAAGAAAGAAAGAGCGGTAAAAGCGAAAAAATCGCCTTTTTTGTCTTTTTTTCTAGAAATATTCAAATGCTCGAAGATAAAAGAGAAAAAGCCGTTTGTTTTTTCCCGTAATGTACTCAAATGTTGACGTGGAAAATGTCGATTTCATTACTAAACCTATTTGCGATGCACCGTCAAATAAACTGATTGTTTCTGTCGTTTTCTGTTCTACATAAAGGCATTCGTGGCGGTTTTTTTTTCTTTATTTTAAAGGCGTTCCTTTACGATTAGACCCATTCAGTCGTCTCTACGATCTTTCCACGGCACCCAAATACAATTTCCCTTTTCCATCGTTACTTAAACATCAACGAGTTCGTACAGTTGGAGAATACAATTAGTCGGAAAAAGGTTGACCTTCTATTACACTGGGGAACAGCAATTTTGTTGACTTGGATCTGTGACTTGTTTTTAACTAATTTTTCATCTCTGAATTCAAAAATATTCACAGTTTTTCTTTATCACGTCAAGTTCTTAAGCTACAGCATACCACTCATTTTACCTTAAAAGTGTACATACGAAAGGAAATAAGATAAGATCTGACCAAATAGATTAGAATATTTTATTATTACAGAGTTTAACATATTATCAAAAGTTAAACTGTGTTTATACAAAAAATAAATAAAATATATTATGGTAAAAATTTCTTCTTATAGCTTTTCCTGAAGTGTTCAGTTTGTGGACATTCTCGCTTGATGCTCCAACAGTAGTCAGCCATCATACTGACATCCCATCTACCTTGATACCGCGCTTCCATAACCTTTAGATCTTGGTGAATCGCTCGCCCTGTTCATCACTAACAGCACCAAGATTTTCTGGGAAGTTAGCAAGACGACTATGTAAGAAATGCAGTTTGATGCTCATGTTGCAACCAAGCTTTTTAAAGTTCTCCAAGAGTTGTTCAACAATTTCGATGTAATTCGGGGCTCGTGTATTTCCAAGAAAATCTTTAACAATATTTTTAAAAGCCAACCAAGCATTCCTTTCAAGTTCGGTCATTGTTCGGTCAACACACCAGCCTTTATCTTTTCATATGACAGGCTAGGAAATGCCGAAATGATATACTTAAAGCAGTCTCCTTCAATTGACAAAGCCTTAACAAATTGCTTCATGAGACCTAGTTTTATATGCAAAGGCGAAAATACCAGGTCTTAGGTCAGATCTTGGCGGCCAGTTCGATTGCACCCAATGCTTCTCACGAGCTCTGCTGTCACACATGCACAAAAACAGGGATACTTCGTATACCCGCGTTGCTGGCCAAGAAGGAAACCGACCATTTTAAGGTCAACACAGATGATCCATTGGTGCATGTTATATTGCAACAAGTCAATGACTTGGCACTTATGTCGCCATGTTCTTCACTCAAAGAAACTGAATGACCTATTGGGACTGAACCGTATAAATTTCCATTATGTAGGAGAAAACACTTCAAGCTACGCTTTGAGCTATCTATAAATAATCGCCATTCAGTTGCGTTATAGTTCAAAATGGCCAATTCTTTCATTAACCTTATACGTTCTGGCAATATACAAATCTGTCATTATTTCTGAAGTACTGCCTACATTCACTTTCTCTGGATCGATAGTAAGTGACTTTAGCTCCTTTGTCAAGCAATTTTTTTTTGTGCAGTCTTGATTCCGATGCTTTTTTGAATAGTCCCAAATCTCGTGCTAAATCGTTTAATTCATGTTGATTGAATCCTTTACGAACAGAATCATTGGAAACTTTGAATTCTTCATCGGTGGAGTCACTTCGATCTTCACTTGATTCACATTCTTGAATTTTTAAAGAAGGAAATTCTTGAAAAACTTGTACTGGAATTTCAGCTGAATGAGGCACAGGGCGTATAGCTGACGGTAAACTAGGGTACTCAATTTTATGTTTGTTATTCTTGTTGAATCCTGATGTTTTCACTATGCAAAAGTAGCAATCACTTAAGTGATTTTTGGGCTCTCGCCAAACCATTGGTATACCAAACGAAAGTTTATTACGTGTTCTCTTCGTCCACATTCGTAAACTCTCTACACACTGCTTGCACACTTTATGAGGCACCTATGATTTATCTTGATCACCTATTTTCACTTTAAAATAAGCAAAATAGGCTTGCCTTACAAATTTACTAATATTAGTCTATGGAATGGGGATGGTAAAACTGCCACATATATAACAAAATGAATCAGGGCTGTGTAAATACTTACGACGAGAACTACCAGATGCAGACAACGAAAATCTGTAGTTGTGTATGTATACTTTGACATACTTATACATACTTTGTATACTTGATATCAGAGCGACACAGACCCGCGTATTTTAGCATCTCATGCGTAACTGATCGAACTAGTTTTGGATGACGCACCGTCACTCACGCCCCCACTCCTTGGTCAAGCTTGGTCGGGTCGCCAAGCTTGATCGGATGCGCAACAACTGCAGAGAAAAAACTTGACGTGATAGAAAAAAACGAAATAAAGTTTTGGAATTAGCATGTCAATTTACGTATAAAGCAGCTTAAATATCGAACTCAACAGAAATTATTTTTCAAATTGTTATATTATATTCAAATTGTTAATTGTCACTGGGGTTATTCAAGAAATGTTAAATTGATACTGAGAAACAAGAAAAGCCGGTATATGAGATGTGTAAAAAAAGCAATGAGACTGGTGGCGTAGCGTTCGATCTGGTAACACTTTAGTTTCCCTTAGGAGGGGACGCCTGCCAACATCTGATCCGTATTCAGAATTCCCTAGAGTTACTTAGTAGTCCCTATAAATTATTTCCGTGAACCGGAAACCGGAACTATGAACCGGATTTTTCTAGTACGTTCTGAAAATGAGTGACAACAATTTCGAACAACGGTGCGCCATCAAGTTTTGTTGTAGACTTGGACACAATGTGGCGAAAACGTTCACAAAACTTCAATAGGCCTATGAAAACGGTGTTTTGTCCAGGGCACAGGTGTTTTCAGATGATTACACTGATAAACACTGGTTTTGTCACGCGAATTTTGTAACGATATTTGATTGTACGTATCTTCTCTCATTACAAAAACGTAATTTTTTTCCAGCCACCCTCAGTTTTTTTTTGTGACAGCTACATATTCAATTTCGCTTCATATACGAATTTATGTTATGTTTTATTGATGTTCGTTAAAGCTGTAAATATGCCACGAATGGGTTTAAACCACAGGAATAGTGTTTGTTATATGTGTGAAGAATTAACTTTTACCTTTCAGCGTTTGAAGATAAAAAGTACTGCTCGGCTGCATTCTTGGATATTACACAAGCCTTCGATAGAGTGTGGCATTCAGGCTTACTATACAAACTTAAATCAAAACTTCCTACACCATATTATCAGGTACTGTTATCATACTTGACGAGCAGATACTTCGCTGTCAAATATAAAGGAGAAATAACTAACATATATCCGAAAAAATCAGGAGTACCTCAAGGTAGTGTCTTGGGTCCCATACTTTTTCAAATCTGTACTGCTGACCTACCAACTACGCCAAACACGTCTATAGCCACCTCTGCAGATAATACGACAGTTATGACAATAAGCAGGGTACCAAGATATACATCTGAGAAGCTTCAGGAAGCTCTTGATGGGATAGAAGAATGGATAAAAAAATGGCGTCTAAAAATCAATGAGACAAAATCTCAGCAAGTCACTTTTACCTTAAGGAAGGAATCATGCCCAAGTGTAACACTTAATGAACATCAACTCTCCCAGGCAACTGAACAACACATTTTATGAAGAGGAAACAACTTGGCTTAAAATTATCCAAACTCTACTGGTTAATAGGTAGAAAGTCCAAATTATCGTTGGTTAATAAGTTAAGCTTCTACAAAATGATCCTCAAACCCTTATGGAGTTATGGCATACAACTGTGGGGAATCACGAGCGTATCCAACATAGAAATACTTCAAAGATTCCAGTCCAAAACCCTGAGAATAATAAGCCTGTGCCAGAAGAAGCCAAGTGCGCGAGTGCGAGTATCTAGTGCACCCCAATTCCCTTGCTGTCAGCCTCCTGGATAATAGCCAAAAGCCGCAGAGACTGAAACGCTGTGATCCTTTAGAGATAAGCTATAAAATTTAAGATATAATTAAGATATTCCATTATTCTAGTTATAAAGAACCTAAGTTCCTGTATATGTTAGGCCTTTAATGTAAGCGCCATAACCGCTGATGCTTGGCAATTCTTTGCCTTGCCCTTAATGTTGTAACAGTTGTTTATTACCTTTGGGTAAATTGCAAATATATGGGAGATTAAAAAAACCTTTCAGAGTCGAAATTTCACACCGTTAGTAATGAAACATTATTTGGATTACTTTGGTTTTCCTGTACGCCATCAAGATAAATCTTATATCCCACATATTTGATGTGTAACATGTGTAAGACTTCTGCTGGGCTAACATAAGGGATCTAAACAAATGCCCTTTGCAGTGCCAATGATTTGGACGAAACCAACAGATCACGTGAGTGATTGTTATTTTTATTTAACTGTCATAAAGGGTATCACAGCTAAGTCAAAACACACCAGAAAATATCCAGACCTGTCATCTGCAAAAAATGTTTGTAAAAGTGATAAACAAAAATGGTAGTGGATTTTTATATCTGAAAGAGAAATTCTCCAAAATCAGCGACGCAAAAATTAAAGAGAGGATATTTGGAGGTCCTTAAATAGGGAAACTAATGAAGGATAACAGCGTTCAGCAAAAACTGAATGATCTTGAAAACCCCGCCTGGAAATGTTTTGTTAATGTCGTAAAAACATTTTGGGTAACGACAGGGTAAAAAATTACAAAGATCAATTACTGAATTTTTAATCTCATACAAAGCTTTGGGGTACAATATGTTCTTGAAAACACATACCTACAGTCACATTTTTTTTTCCCTGAAAATCTGGGTGCTGTGAGTGACGAACACGAGGAAAGATTCCACCAGAGTATTTCCCTTATAGAGATGCGATATCAAGGGAAGCGGAATCCTGGGATGTTAGCCGAATACTACTGTGGATTGAAAAGAAATCTTTCGAAAGCTAAGTACTCCCGAAAATCATAAATATTATGTATGAATAGATAATGAATAGATAATTCTATAAGCCTAAGTGTATTTTCGTACATTTTTTATGAAAATATATATTTGAATGTCACAAAGAAACCCGATGTAATATTTTTTTTATTAATATATTCTTGTTCGGAAGCCATAGTCCTAACTAAATTAGACAGACGTTTTCAAGTAACAGAAAAAAGGTTGAATTTTGTACACTAGTGTTATTAACATTTCGAAACTGGCTAGAACCGGAAGGTGTTCAACTGTAAGAAGTAATGAAGATCTCTGAAGGATCTTAAGAGGTTCTTGAAAGACTCCTGAAAAGAGTGATTCGTGTGAGACCAAACATCAGGAACCACAGGAACACCTGGGGGCTGCAACACGACAATGCGCCTTGATACACCGTGACTTCAATTTTTTTGAAAAGTAAAAACATCTCTGTGGCTCTGCCGCCCCTTATTCACCAGTTTTGGGTCCTTGTGACTTTTTCTTTTACCAAGACTGAATATTCATCTCAAAACTGACAACTATCATAGAAAAAAAATGTAGAATTGCAAATAAAAATATTATAAAAAAACAATTTAATTACGTTATTTACATATCTCGTACATTTTTAAATTAAACTGAAAATATCCAGGGTGTAAGGGAAATAACTTAATTACTTTGAACAAAAAGTTTTCTTAGACATGTGTCCAAAATGCAACCATTTCCGCGGAAATCGCAATTGTTGCTGTTGAAAAATTCAGTGTATTGTTTCATTGTTCTCTTCGGGTATTATTTAAAAATAAAATGGCATAGATTATAGCGATTTATTCCATACGTTTCCAAAGATTTGGTTTGTTTTTTTTACAAAAAAGGAAAACTTACCCGTTAATTGACTTCAATGTCAAAGTTACATTACTCGTTTTCACTAAAATCACTAATTTTTCACATCATAACACGTTCCAAACGATTCACGTTACATTAAGAAACATGATTAATTGTTTGGTAAAATCAAATATATTAAAAACATTCAAAATGTTCCATCATTTGAGTATATGCAAGTGCAAAACGAGTCTAACCTAATTTCCTGACTTTCTAAATGTTTTGAATCAAAGTCATGGTTTTTTGTTGCTACTTCTCCGTAAATAAAAATCATATTTTTATACTTACGAATAGAATATAATTTTAATTTTAAACGAAATAACACACACTGAAACCTTTAACAGTAAACACGAGGTAATTTCCTCTATAAACCTTTTCACTAGTTGCGCGCTAGCGCGTCTGCTATGTTAACGAGGCGTTAATATGAAAATTTCGGGCACTTTTTATAAATATGATAACAAGGATCATTACCATTATTACCAATACAATTAAATGAAAAATTAATTGATGGTGTTTTATTAGTGCATACCACAATAGAAGCGTATAACTAAATAAAACAGAACTTGCTGAAAGGTTAGGATCACAATTATATTCATATTAGTTTTATATTTATTATATTTACAACATTATATCTGTATGTTTAACTTTATATTTACAACATTATATGTATTTCTATATTAAATTTGAAGCATATTTTAAAATAATTAACTTGTGCCATGAGTTTATTTATATTTTTCAGCCAAATAGGCCCTTACTACTTTTACCTACAATAAACATTCATCATTTGAGGTTATAGCATGAGCTGTTACATTAACATTTAAATGGAATAAAAGTACCTAATACATGATTTTTTCCACATAACTGATGAGGTCGGGATGTTCTGTTGTTGGACCACTTTCTCCTTCGAAATGAAGTGAACAAATAAACGTATATTTGTTAATATGATCAATCAGTGGGAATCGACCATCACCTCGTCCACATTTCTTCACTCACAAATCACATTTAGCGCACTTTGGACAAATTTTTATATATTTTTGTTTCGTTGATTTAATAAGTTTTCGACGATATTCAAGGCAACGGTTTGGAAGACTAATAAAGTAATATAAATGCTCTGAAAATGATTTATTACACGTATCGCTGCGACATATCCCATAACAACGTTTTTGTGGTGCTGTGTTAATACTTTACTTAAGTATATAACAATTAAAACTGTACTATTGATAATGAATTAATAATTAAAGTTGTTTTTTTTGTTAATTACATTGAAAACATAATATTCACAGCTTATATACGCATAAGGTGCCGGAAAAACATGGCGGAAGTTATGGCATGCGCACAACAAATTTTCAACTATGAAAAGATCTATTAGCCGATACTACTACCACTATTATACTACGTTGCCAACCATCTCTATTTTTTGGTTGTTGTATGGCTGATTTTTCATTTTCAAAAAATTGGTTTAACAGTGTTCAGTAGTTTATTTATAGTTTATTCGTTAAATAATATTCATTTATTATTTTCTAAACATCCTTTTACATAAATTTGTTAAAAATGACAATTCTTATCATAGTTTTCCGATTGGCAATTTAAAAAATTTGAAGTTTCTTTTTGGCGAAAATCTTAAGTCGTTGACCCCTGTGTAAGGGGCCTTTTCTTTCAAATAATAAAGTGAAGAATTGTTTGAATTTCAAAGTGAAGAATCGTTGGTAACATTTAAGAAAATTATTTCCCTCGCACCGTTAATAATAATAATAAGTGCCTTAACACCTTAAAACAGAAACTTTCAGTATACGTGACAAGGCTGAAGAAATTCAAGAAGAGCAATAAAAGAAAAATAGATAACAAATTACTCCAGAAATCAGAAAAAACTTTTTACAGGAATCTCAATTCAGTTGCTACTAACCCGATTAATGGCTTTGCGGGCTTTGCGACTAAAGAACAGATAAAGGAATGCTGGGCAATCAGTTAAGTACAAATATTTCACAAAATAACAACGCTTGCTGGATAAGAAAGGACCGCCAGCCTATCAAAACTGCGAAGAAATGAAAGATTAACCATTTACAGTCGATGAGGTTTCCAATGTAATTAAATAACTTCATAACTGGAAAACAGCACGGCCGGACGGACTGCAAAATTATTGACTAAAGAAACTGTGGTGCAGACATGATAAATTAACTAATATCATTAACGAAATATTAGTCGATTATTTCTAACTCAAGGAACAACATACTTTATGACAAAAGACCATCAAAATACACAAGATCCTACAAAATATAGCCCCATAACCTGTCTATCCACGATATATAAAATAATAATAGCTTGCATTAGTGATCGAATATATGCACATTGTGAACGCAACAATATTATCCCTGTGCAGCCAAAGAGCTGTACTAAAGGAGCAGTGAGCATGTTGATTCAGTCGTTTGCAATCAGGCGTATGCCAAGAAATGAAATATTAATATGGCATATATCGATTATAAAAAGGCTTTCTATTCTGTACCACATGAATAGCTTATAGAAATTTTATATACCTATACAATAAATCAGCCAATAATAAATCTTTTGAAGAGCTTCATGTCAGTGTGGAGAACTAAAATCCAACTTAAAGAGTGTGACCATAATATAACAATTATAAAAATTCCAATAAGTAGAGGTATTTTTCAAGATTCGCACAGTTCCCTTTGATTCTGTATCGCCATGAACCCACTTTTAAACCTACTGAACTCCACCAACTATGGTTTTGACTTGAAAAATAATGGTGAATATATGCGACTAAATCATTTGCTCTACATAAACGATCTGAAATTATTTGCCTCATCCAACAGTCCCTACAGGAAATATTAAGAATATTGGAAGAATTCTCCAGTGATATACGAATGCCATTTGGACTAGAGAAGTGCCGCATATTAAACATCAATAGAGAAAAACTGCTGAACAATGCTTTTGAAACACAGAATGGACAAAAGATCGAGACAATGAGTGCAGCAGATATATACAAGTATCTAGGTGTGAAGCAAGCACGCGGAATTGATCACGGCTTAATGAAAGAAGAGCTTATCTGTCAATTTATCAAAGGAGTAAGGCAACTTTTGAGGACAGACTTACATAACAGAAACATGTCCAAGGCTCTCAACACCTATGCATGTTCGGTGCTAAACTATTCGTTCCGAATAGTTAATTGGAGCGCAACTGACGCACAAAATTTGCAACGTAAGATCACAACCTGCTCATAAAATCGCAGAAACGCCACCCTAAAAGTACAATAGAACGCACAACATTGCCGCGACAGCAAGGCGGTAGGGGTTGGTCGATATTAGTAAGCAACTGGACCAACAAATAGGAAATCTGCGGAAATATTTGTTGCAGTAGGCGGAAACCTCTATGCTACATAAAGCCGTATGCCGGGCTGTTGGATCAACACCACTGCGACTAAACGAAGATCAAGTTCAAGTCTATGTAAAAACAGAACTTGAGAAATTACAATCGTGGAGAGAAAAGTATCTGCATGGGAGACATTTCAATAAGGTCACTCAGGAACAAGTCGACATATTAGTGTTGAACTACTGACTGACTGCCGGACAGATGAAATAGAAGGTTTCCTACTGGCAATTCAAGACCAAGTTATTCCTGCCAGAAATTACCTCAAGTACATAGTTCGAGACGGAAGTGTGGTGGATGATCGATGTAGATATGGGTGCCGGGTCTCCGAGACAATCCAACATATAACAGGGGGCTGTGAAGCATTTATAGCAACAGAATATAAAGAAAGGCACAACGCAGTGGCGAAGACCATTCATCAAGAATTGGCAATAAAACTGCAGCTAAAGGAATCCGAAAAAGTCCCATACTACAATTACAATCCGCAACCAGTTCTGGAGAACAAAGTTACAGAATGTAGTGATATCGAACAGTGCTTACCGAGCAGAAATTAAATAACAGGTCCGATATTGTTGTGATCGATAAAATTTCAAGAAAAACATTATTTATAGATATAGCTATCCCAAACAACAATAATTTAATTGCAAAACATACCGAAAAAAATCTGAAGTATAAAGAGCTTCAAGAACAGGTGGAAAGACAATGGAATACGAAGTCCGTCGAAACAATACCTATCATATTGTCATCAACTGGAATCATCCAAAAGAACTTGGTAAGGAATATTAAAATATTGGGCCTTAAAACGATCACCTTTTTAGACCCATGCAGAAGGCTGTATTGCTTGGAACAGCTCGATCCGTTCGAAAGTTTCTGGATAACAATAGGAAACCAAAGGCATTCACCGTCATCACTACAACCCAAAAAACTTGAAACGGGCCCCCACAGATCTTAATCCTTCTGATATCTCAGATGTCTGGGATATCTTAGATATCAATGTTCCCCTTAGGGACGGTTCTGCAGTGCGGGGATATGCCGAGTGTGGGCTGTATTCGGGTTTTGTTCCGTGTGTGCTTTCCTTTGTTCCTTGTGTTGTAGGGCCGGTCCTTGGAAGGAGTGCGAATGTCTTTAGACTAAATCATAATAATAATAATAATAATAACAAGGGGGGGTAGAGGCCTTGTAAACGTAAAAAATCTCTGCCTCAATCAAAAAAATACAATAAGAAAACACTTCATTGATTGAAACAGTACGTTAATGAAATTGGTTGCAAATGAGGACCGGGGTTTCACCCCACTAAACCTAAATAAACAAAATCGTATTGATCGCAGAACAACACTGACGGATTGCGTTCGAGAATGGAAAGGATAAACATTGCATGGAAGGTTTCCTAAGTCACTCGAAGAGGACACCATTGACGAACAATTGTCTCTGAAGTGGCTGACCGATGGACTCTTGTACCCAGAAACAGAAGGTTTCGCGATATCTATTCAAGATAGGGTAACAAGAACAAAAAACTATGAAAAGCACATACTGCACTTGGACGTAGTCGATAAGTGCAGGAAATACGGTACTTTGGGGGAAACAATTGAGCACCTTATTGGCGGTTGCCCGGCCCTTGCTCCTAATACTTATTTAGGACAAATTATACAACAACAAATTGAAAAAAAATACTCGCTATTAGGAAGCACACCTCCTCCATATTATACCCTCCCTCCTTCTCCTGTACTTGAATCCTCCTCCTTCTCCTCCTTCTACTATACTTGAATCATCCGATACCATTCTTTACTGGGACAAACCAATCACTACTGATCGAACGGTTGATTATAACAGGCCGGATATTGTTCTAATCAACAAAAAGGACAAGAGGGCTTTTATAATTGACATCGCAGTGCCGCTCTCACAACATTAGAAAAACTGAGATAGAAAAATCCATAAACTATGAAAATCTGGCATACGACTTGAAGAACCAGTGGAAACTGAGTAAGGTAGATGTAGTGCCCTTCGTCATATCCGCCGAAGACCTAATAAGTAAGAGATTTTCAAAGAACCTCGAGAGCCTCGGTATCTCGAGATCGATTGCCATAGTTGGACAGTGTGCCGTGCTCTTGCAGACGTGTCACATTGTTCGTCAAATATTATGCTAGGGTGAGAGGAGCTGAATTGTTTTTTCATCTTGGCATTGGAATATCGGCCAGCTTGAGCTGAGATTCTACAGTAAGGATGAGCAGAATATTAATAACAATAATAAGAATAATAATACGTTTATTAAATATAAGAGACATTACAGAAAATATATAGATTAGATCTAGTAAACAATACATACGAGGGTGGCTATTTATGTATCCGGAATAATAAAATTAAACGAATATTTACCATTGAAAATGGTTTTATTGTAATGCAAAATATTCTTCGCGATGATCGATGATCGATCCACTTATATACATTTCAACTAATTTTCATAGCATTTTTTTGATTCCGATTGAGGTATCTTATGCATTGAACGCATCAACTGCTTCTTCTGTCGTCGAAAATCGTTGACCCCATAATTGTACGACGGATGACCCATCAATTCGATGTTTTGACTGGTCAACTATTGAGTTTTTTAGTCCGATGTATGAGAGCTCGAGTTGAAATGGTGAAGAATGATCCTGCGTCGCTAGTTGTTTTTTCTTATTTCTTCAAATACTTCTGACCAACAAATGGTTGTGTACGATTCAGAATTGACTGTTCTATAGTTTTCTAGTGGTATTGTAGCCACATGCGCATTTATCCAAAAAAAACAGGCGACCATTTGTTTCGAAGTATTTCTTGCGCGAACAACATTTGTTGGGTTTGGTTTGAAAGACCCACATAGTCCACTGCTGTTTACTTTTCGGCTCATAGCTATAGATTCAAGATTCGTCACTTGTGTAGATGTTATACACGGCTTTTGATGGTCCACAATTGTGTTTTTTGAGCATTTCTACTAATGTCCTTCTACTAATGCCCATAAATGCCTCAATCTCACGGTATATCACATGACGATCTTGCTTTATTAGTTGGCGCACAGTATCGATGTTTTCTGAAACAAACAACCTAATTTCAACGACCTTTTTTAAATTATCCGTGAGCGAACGACGATTGAATTCACTAAACCAGAGAAATATAGTGGTTTTAGATGGTGCTAGCAAGTTGATTGATGCATTGTTGTTGAGATAATCCACGTCGAAAGTCAAGACAAGTAACTGATTTTCGAGCTCCAGCAATTATTCGTATCAAGCACTTTTGCAATCTAAAAACCCGCAATAAGTAACGTGAATTGCCCCTGAAAATTAGTTCATACTTTACACGGCAATAAAATTCAGCATAATAACATGGTAACACTATATTAGTGGTACCGACCTGTTTCAGTCTATATAAAACATATGATACGGTTGTCAATGTTATGCAAATTTCATTCACATGTGGGTTCTATAATAGTTTGCTGTCTAGATGAATGCCCAAAAACTTGACACCCCAACTTGACACTAAAAACTTGACACTGTATTGAGCTTCCGTCAGTTTTTAAGAGATGAGACTTGTTCTTCATATAAGCTTGAGCAAGGAAGTTAACAAACTTTGTTTTTTCCACATTTAGAAATAGCTTGTTCGCCTTATACAGGGTTATAAAATTTGTGATGCATGGTCTAAGTAGTCTGCGTAGGTCCCTGTACATCAGCTGGTACTAGGTAGCTACAGGCATCAACAAACATAATTATGTTTTTATTATCACAGATAATGAGCAAATCTAGGTACTGTCGGTGATATATGATTGTATCAATCGATGTATTTTATCTCTTATGCCAAGCTATACAAATTTTAAAGTAACAGATGTTTTCAAAATACAAAAAAAAAGATAATTCGAATGATGGATGGGGTGTCACTACTGGCAACATGTCAACCAATTTTTAAACAATGCAGGATTTTGACTCTACCATCACTATATATTTTGGAGATTATCATCTTTGTTAGGCGAAATTTTGTAGCATTCGTAAAAAATAGTGATTTTCATCACTATGACACACGAGGCTCTGATGAACTTGTTTTACCAATACATTCATGTAAGATAGTTGAACATAATGTTTACTATAGGGGTGTGAAGTTGTATAATAAGTTGCCACAACCATTTAAGCATATTCAGAATGACAACGAATTTAAAAAATCCGCGATTTCTTATCAGTCAAAGTTTTTATAGTTTAGAAGAATATATGTCGTATCAATAATTAGATTCAATGCTTATTTATGTATACAATGTTTATTTGTGCAAGATTATCATTTCATGTATTATTTCTGAGGTCGTGTCACTAAACATTCTGTCAATTCTGTCAATCCGACTTAATCATGGATTTATATATTTTTGTACGGATTGAATACATACATTATTAAATTATATAACTTATTAAATAATAAAAATAATTAAATAATAAAATATTTATATCTAGGTTTAAATGTTATATATTCTTTGTATGCACAGAAGTGTGGCAATGTGCATGCTCTTGTTTTGATCCATGCATATTTGTATTGTCTTGAGGATTCAATAAATTATTATTATTATTAATGTTCATCTTATATTTTATTCATATCCACGGTAGCCGGAGTTTGTAAGCCAAGACTACAATGTTTGCACTCAACAAGAGGGTTCAGCCGAGGCTCAATGCAAGCTTAAGAATTTTCTGACTATATTTGCTGTACCCAGTAAAGCAGCCTTTTGCATGACTGCCATATGTCTATCATGTAATTCAAGCTTGTCTTTGGCGATTTTCCAGTCGTTTGTTATCAGCCCATTTGTAGATATTACTGGTATAATGTCGACATCTCTGAGTTTGTACATGTCTGTTAGTTCTACAGCTAACGGTTGATATTTTCGTTTTTTCTCGGCAATGGTCTTGGTCAAATTGGTCCAACGGTACCGCCACATCGATAATAAGTCCTTTGCGAGCCTTTCTGTCGATTATAATAATATCGGGCCGATTAGCCTCCACCGTCCGATCAGTAATCATTGCCGTATCCCACAAAATCTTTACAGTTTCACTTATATACACCTGTTCTGGTTTCCACTTATAATAAGGTATCTCTACGTCCAACAGACCATATTTTTTCAATAATGCTTGATGTATCACTATTGAGACTACGAATCACAATATCTCCATTTAATTGCATGTTTTCTGTATGTTCCAATACCTGCCCCTTGCGGACATGGACAATTGCACACTTATCAAGGCCAAACTCCATGCAGATAGTATCGCTAAAACTTTTGACAAGCTCTATTTCACTTTGAACATTATTAGAGTTTGATGCATATAATTTTAGATCGTCCATATAGAATTGATGTGATACCTGAATGTTTGGATTTCTCTTCATCATATAGCCCATGCTGGACTCTCTCAACATTCTACTTAACGGTGTTAAAGCCATACAGAACCATAGAGGACTTAAACTATCCCCCTGAAACATTCCCCTGCATATTCGCATCTCTCCAGTGGTGTACGAGGTATTATTATTACTTACATATAGGCGGGTTTTCCATTTATTCATACAAGTGGAAAGAAATTTTACTAGAGTTGGATGAATCCCATACAATGAAAGGACATACCGGAGCCACATTGTGGGATTTTTTTCGTACTTGCTCTGTTATTACCTCATCAATTACCAGTAATTCCTTACAACCTTGGCTACTTTTACGGCACCCGTTTTGCTCAGGCGGTAAAAGACTATTTTCTAATAGATGTTCATTTATTTTGGATGAAATAATAGAGGTAAGGATCTTATAGAGAGTTGGTAGACAAGTTATTAGTCTATAATTTTTTGGATTCAAACTGTCCTGTCCCTTTGATAACATATATGTCATTCCCATAGTCATATATTCAGGTATGTTATGTTGCTCTTTTATTAACTCTTGAAAAAACTTTGCCAGCGTCCCATGACTACTAACAAGATACTTCCACCACACATTTTGGATGCCATCGATACCTGGTGCTTTCCAGTTAAGCGTTTTTTGGACTGCCTTTTTACATCGCCTCTCGTTATTATAACTTCTGGCATTTCCTTTATGTTTTGTCTCGCTTCCTCTTCTTCATGTATCCAATAAGCCTGTTCATTGTGGGTTTTTGGAACTGACCAAATATTTGACCAATACTTGATCATTGCATTCTCGTTTGGTATTTGTAGCTATTCTGTTTTTTCTTGTTGTTCCAGTTGACGGTAAAACTTCTTCTGGTTAGTCGAGAATACGAATCCTTGTTTTTTTTGCTTCGAGGATTCATTATATCGCCTTATACGAGCTCCCCATGCGGCTATTCTCTGTCTGAGATATTCATTTTCTTGCTTTATTTTCTTATCAAAGTCTTTGGATGACATACGAACTTTGATCCTTTTAGCAATTGCTCTAATACCCTTTTTAATCTTTTTAGAGCTCCTTTCACCGTTTTTAAAAAATTCACAAAGCTGACCTATCTCTCGTCTAGCTTTCGCAATTTTATTTTCTATTCGTCGTTTCCATGCTGGACTGAATGTCTGTTTTGATACTGTAGTATTTGTTTGTGTTTTCAACTTTTCAGATCTTGTTTGAATTGCGATACCAAGGGCCGAACAGACTGCCAACGCGGCACAATAAACAATTTCAATGACCTCGTCAATGAAGGGGCCTCCGTTAGATCCTCTCCGACCAGATTGCCCATGGCCTTCACTTAGACTCGGGGTCTCTGTTCTATATCGACACCTGCATATTTCATTCCGAAATTTATATAAAGCTCTCTCAAGACAGACAATGATTGTGATGATATCTGGCTCGCAGAATTTGTTAGATTGTTCTCGTTCGGATCTTTTTCTATTGGTTGTTGGATCACTGTATATCTATCTGGTTGTGTAGATTTTCCTGCAACGTTGCTCGGATCGATTTGTAATTCTTGAATTACTTCGTGTTTGATGATATCCAATTCAGCGGTACAAAATGCATTTCCCCTGCGGATTATAGAATTATATTGACCGCAGATTCGTTGTTCTGTAAAAGTGTTATTATTATTAACTCCTCCCTGTGTGCTTCTGTAGTACGCGCGCATAATTGAGACATTCATCTCTTTAGACCATCTCACGCGTTGGTCAGATTGACTAGAGACGGCGGAGGGTCTATTGGTGGTCCCCAAACCGCATCTAGTTTGCGTAGGAAGAATTTCAGCATTTGCGGTAGCCATAAGTGGTGTGGCGCCACACCTCCTCTGTTGACCTGAGGGAGGTTCACCACTGTCCACTGACACGGGTAGCATATTTCGCACTGAAGGCCCAGTGTCAGAACCAGCAGCGGGGTCTTGTGAGGACCCGTCGCCAACGAGTCTATTTCTAAGTCGTCTACTCATGTTTTCTTCTCTGGTAAGACCAGTAGTGGATGGAGATCGAAGAAGGAACAACCACCCATATGTCCCCAAGGCACGGATCCACACCCCGTGGACATTATAAAATGGCTGGGTACCTTTTAGGAGATATGATAGAGTGAAAAAGGAAATTCATATCCGAACCTTAGGCAAGGGATAAGGACAGCGGACAGCTGACGTCGCTGGTTGTACCGTCTCCGCATACGGTAGCAGCAAGAGACACTGTTGGCTGCAGTGGCTCCGACTGACCAGACATTATTATTATCCTCGTACTGAACTCAGCATTTCAGCCTAAGCTGGTCTATATTACAATGCCAAAATGAGAAAGCAATTCAACTCCTCTCACTTAGCATAAAATTTTACGAACAATGTGGCATGTCTGCAAGAGTACTGCACGTTGTCCCACTATGGCAATCGATTTTGACATACCAAGGTTCTTCAAATTTTTTGAAAAGTTCTTACTTATTAGGCCTTCGGCGGATATAACGAAAGGCACTATCTCTACCTTATGCAGTTTCCACTGGTTTTTCAAATCGTACGCAAGGTTTTCATACTTAGTGGTTTTCTCCAACTCGGTTTTCCTGATATTATGAGAGAGTGGCACTGCGATGTCAATTATAAAAGCCCTTTTCTCCTTTTTACTAATTAGAACAATGTCTGGTCTATTATAATCGACCGTTCGATCTGTTGTGATTATTATTATTATTATTATTCTGCTCATCCTTACTGTAGAATCTCAGCTCATGCTGGCCGGTATTCCAATGCCAAGATGAAAAAGCAATTCAGCTCCTCTCACCCTAGCATAATATCTTACGAACAATGTGACACGTCTGCAAGAGCACGGCACGCTGTCCCACTATGGCAATCGATCTCGAGATCCCGAGGCTCTCGAGGTTCTTTAAAAATCTCTTACTTATCAGGCCTTCGGCGGATATAACGAAGGGCACTACATCTACCTTACTCAGTTTCCACTGGTTCTTCAAGTCGTATGCCAGATTTTCATACTTTGTGGATTTTTCTATCTCAGTTTTCCTAATGTTGTGAGATAGTGGCACTGCTATGTCAGTTATAAAAGCCCTCTTGTCCTTTTTGTTGATTAGAACAATATCCGGCTTGTTATAATCAACCGTTCGATCAGTAGTGATTGGTCTGTCCCAGTAAAGAATGGTATCGGATGATTCAAGTACAGGAGAAGGCGAGTACTTATAATATGGAGGAGGTGCATTTTCTAATAGCGAGTATTTTTTTGCAATTTGTTGATGTATAATTTTTGCCAGCTGATTATGCCGTCCTAAATAAGCATTAGGAGCAAGGGCCGGGCAACCGCCAATAAGGTGCTCAATTGTTTCCCCCAAAGTACCGCATTTCCTGCACTTATCGACTACGTCCAAATGCAGTATGTGCTTTTCATAGTTTTTTGTTCTTGTTACTCTATCTTGAATAGATATCGCGAAACCTTCTGTTTCTGGGTACAAGAGTCCATCGGTCAGCCACTTCAGAGACAATTGTTCGTCAATGGTGTCATCTTCGAGTGACTTAGGAAACCTTCCGTGCAATGTTTGTCCTTTCCATTCTCGAACACAGTCCGTGAGTGTTGTTCTGCTATCAATACGATTTTGTTTATTTAGGTTCAGTGAGGTGAAACCCCGATCCTCATTTGCAACCAATTTCATTAACGTACTGTTTGAATCAAGGAAGTGTTTTCTCATTCTATTTTCTTGATTGAGACAGAGATTTTTTACGTTTACAAGGCCTCTACCCCCCAACTTTCTTGGGATGTATAGTCTTTTCGTAGATGAGTTTGGATGCAGGCATCGGAACTTTGTCAATGTTCCGCGCGTCAACCTATCGAGTTCATCAAGGTCAGTTTCTGACCATTTAACTATGCCAAAAGAATATGTTAGAGTTGGCACCGCCCAACCGTTGATCGCTCTAATGAGGTTTCCTCCGTTCAGTTTGGTGTTTAAAAGTTTTGTAAGTCTCTTTTGGTATAGAGTGGAAAAGTCCTTCTTTAACTGGTTATGATCAAGTTTATACTTTTGAGGTATTCCTAAATATTTGTAGGATTCTTCTGGTGCTAGTTGTTGTATGTTACAAAGTGTTGAATGTTGACTCTGAACCTTTCCCTTCTGTATACTAATGGTAGAGCATTTGTCCAGTCCGAATGACATTCTGATATCCCTACTGAATGTTTCAACCGTTTTTATCAATGAGTTTAATTTTTCTCTAGTTTCTCCGTATAATTTAAGGTCATCCATATATAGTAGATGAGAGAGCTTTCTTGGATTCCTCATGTTAAGTTTATATCCAATATTGCTGTTGTTGAGTAGTGTGGACAAAGGGTTCAATGCTAAACAGAACCAAATTGGAGAAAGGGAATCTCCCTGAAAAATTCCCCTCTCGATATTTGTAGCAGCAATGCATTGTTGGCCGACAAAAAGATTCGTTTTCCACTTCCCCATCAGGCACTTTAAAGAATTAATAATCTGGGGGCTAATTTTATAGAAATTCAGAACCTCAACCAGCCAATCGTGAGGGACACTATCGAATGCTTTCTTGTAGTCTATATAGCAGATATTTAAGTTGCGTTTTCTTTTTCGCGCTTGCTCAAGAACTACAGCATCGATCGTCAATTGTTCCTTGCAGCCCATACTTGCTCTTATACATCCTTTCTGTTCTTCTTCAAAAATGTTGTTTTTATCACAATGTTGGTAGATTTTTTCATTGAGTAGGGCTGTGAACAGTTTATATAACACTGACAGACATGTGATTGGTCTGTAGTTATTGGGTTGCTTAACGTCCCCTTTTTTGAACAGTAGGCATGTATTGCCCTCCATTAGAAAGTCAGGGAAAGTGTCTGGATTTATTAAAACCTCTTTAAATACATTTGCAAGTACGGGATAGGCGGCTGTAAAGCTTTTAATCCAGAAGTTATGCAATCCATCTGGCCCAGGCGCCTTCCAGTTGTGAGTCTTCTTGATAGCAGTGCAAATGTCAATCTCTGTGAAATCGTTAGACTCCATATCTGGGAGAGCATTTGTCTGTTCTTGAATGGTTTTAACCCAAGGAGCCAATTTTTCGTAGCCGTCTGATTTTTTCCAAGCCGATCTCCAATATTCCGCAAAGGAAGACACATCGATATTCTTAAGTTCTGACTTGCTGTTACCTTCTGCTTCGAGTTGTCTATAAAATTTCTTTTGGCTGTTTGCAAATACTGAATTTTGATGTTTTCGCTTTTCTAGTTCATTATATCTTGCTAGCCTGGCCCCTTTCGATTTAGCTTTTTGCCTAAACCGATCTTTTAGATCCAACAATTTTTCTGTCAGGTTTGAATCATCGAAGTCAATGCCAGATTTATTGGCAATTATTTTTGCTGTTCTCGCTACTTTATTTAACTGATTACCAGAAAGATACTATGAGATAATGTCAACTTTCCTCCGGAACTCATTGATATTGTTTTCAAGGCGCATTTTCCAGACAGGTGTATTTTTCTGGATACTACGACCAGCCGCATTATGGGTGTAAGTCTTTTGACCTGAAATTTCGATGACAGTCACTGCTGCACAATATAATGCAAGATGTATATCGCTTAAATTTGTCATCCCAGATAGATGTGATTCCAAAACTCTATTAATCTGCATTAGAGTAATACGTGATTTTGCAATATTACGCAGTACTGGAATTTTTGGTCTATTCAATGGGTTTGAGCCAGTAAAACTGGCCAAATTGCTGTAAAACTTCTCTCGTATGTTAGAAAAGTTACGTTGCGAGATTGATTCTTCATTTTTAGACGATGATGCTTCTGGTGATACATTTTGAGTTTGTTCTACTTGTTTCTCCTCTGTATTCGAGTTAAGAACGTCTATAGTATCTTCTTTATGTTGTTGATATGTAATGTTTTGATGTAGTTCATTACCGATTTCTCTCTTGATGTTCATTAATTCCGATTCGGTTAGATAGTTTTTCCTTAGAATTACATTTTTACGGTCGGCTAAGTTTTGTTCCGACAGCTGAGTTTCAGGGAACCTCTTTTTATATTCTTGCTGGAATGCATGCCTCCATCCAGGGAGCGGATTATCTCCGCACTGGTTTACGTAGTAATAGACACGCATTACATCAATATTCATTTCGCGTGTCCATCTGATACGTGGAGTGCGTTCGGTCCTAGTGACAGCCTTCCTTATTAGGGGCGAGCCAGCAAGTACCGGGGTATTTTGATCTTCTACTCCATTATTAATTTCCGCTCTCTGTTGATTTTGTAGTAAAGTCTTTGGTGTTGCTAGACTTAGATGATCTAATTGTTGTTCGAGTGCCTCTTTCATTGCCATTCTTGTGGTGCCATAGAGTTGGGAACCGCCACTCGCTCCAGATTCACCAACCCCGGACAAATCTTCCCGACAGTTCCGAATGGTTCTTGTCCGCAAAACCCTACCGCCTTGTATAATATTATCTGTTTTATTCTCCATAAATATATTTGGGTTCAAGGGAAAAACGGTCACCCAAGGCAGAGCCCCGATTTACCATGGGAAAGCTATTTACTACCGGAGGGCGCTTGATATCCGGAGACATCGTTAGAGACATTTTAACCCTGTGCCATTCAGCTCCTCGGCACGATGGATTTCCACCTTAAGCTTGGGGATTTTTTTTCAGAGGTTTACTCCTCTCAGCTCGGGAAGGTGGTGGCGCCACTCACCAAGCGGACTAACCGCCCCCTGCCAGGTTATTATTATTATTATTATTATTATTATTTTCAACTATAGTACGACCGACTAAGTCAAATGCTTTACTAAAGTCCTTAAAAATGCTAATACACTTTAAAGGATTATTTATATTGTCATAGATAAATAAGAAAGTCGTAAATTGCTGTGTGAGTAGATCTTTCACTTTGGAAGTCGTGTTGTGTTGAGCTCAGGATATTAAATTTATTTACAATTATTTGATCATACATTTAACTGTCAATTTGTCAGTCCATAAAATTTTGTTTAGAAATTGCCGATCTTCACGTTTACTCGTCAACATTGTTCTGCAAAAATCGATTCTGGAAGTGTAGTTACGAGGTAGCAAACAACGTCACTAACCATCTCAGTCAATCACATCTATCCATCTCATTTACACCGGCAAAGTCCATTTTTTTGAGCACACAAAAGTATTTTTATCGTAATATGAGTTTTTTGAAATCCTTTTGCAAAAAAAAATAATTTATAATATTTTTTTGTAAAAAGAAAAGTGCCAATTGTTATACCATTTTGAAATATTAACTAAATGGACCATCTTTTGAAATAACTTGCCCAGGATAGTGTAATACATTTTTTTTAAAGATGTGTCAAAGTTAACTGATATATTTTTTAAACCACAACTCTACCACACCATTTTCCAACCATTTTCTAGAAGAGTTTCTATACTAGAAAAGCATTTCTAGTTGTGAACTCTGGGATGTACTCTGGGATGATTCGAAATGATGAGGAATATTATTACAAAAACAAATATGAAAGTAGTCTTGATATTTGAATGCGACCCGGTAGTTTCAAAAGGTACTAAAAAACCGGCTTACGAGAAGAATTGCCACGGACCATCAAGTGACTCTAGAAACATCAAACTCGCGCTGAAGATACATCAGATGATGGACCGCATCCCCTCCAAATGGAAAGTCAGCAGTGTTACCAGGTCGAACGCTACGTCACCAGTCTCATTACTTTATATGTATAGGGTGATTTTTTTGCGCGTCCTAACTTTAAATTCAAATAAAACAATTACCACAATAGATGTCTTGAAACTATTTATTTTATGTGAAATAACATTCACTGGCATAATTCCGCCGCGGCTACTTCTAACAATACGCATTCTGTCTATCCAATTTCCGAACACTTTTTCAAGCAATTGGGATCTTATGTACGCAATTGTCAGAGTTATGTTGGCTACCAAGTCGTCAATAGTAGCTGGTATATCGAGATAGACCAAAGATTTAACATATGGTAATCCCAAAGAAAATAATCTAAATGTCTTAAATCACATGACCTCGGTGGACAATTATCAGATCCGTTCCAATAAATTTTCTCACCGATTTTTTCTCTCAATAAATCGATTGTTGCGTTGTCTGTACGACATATGGAGCCATCCTGTTGTAAGCACTTCTCCTCCAGATCAATACCATTCAAATTTGGAAATAAATAATCATTAATCATCGTTCTGAAATGATCCCCATTAACGGTAACGTGCTTTCCAGCTTGATTTTAAAGAAATACGACCCAATGATACCACCGGCGTACAATCCGCATCATAGAGTGAATTTCTCTGTATACAACGATGATTGTTGAATCATTTGCCAATTATTTGCGCTCCAAATGCGGAAATTTTGTTAATTAACGTAACCATTTAACCAAAAATGAGCTTCGTAGCTGAAAGAAATTTTGCGGTTAAATTCTAGGACAAGCTGCAATTGATTTTGAGTTCATTCACCGAACTTACGCCGCAAACCATGATCTTGCAGTTTGAGTTTCTTGTAAGGCACCAGACCAAGATCTTTGCTCAAAATTTTCGACATAGTCGATAATAAAACCCAACTTTCTACGAATGGCGACAAATTGATAAATTTGGATCATAATCAATACTGCCAGCCAAAAGCGGTGATATTTTTTTCGGAATGCACAGTTTCTTATCTTGATTTTGTTTTAATATCGGGCAGCGCGAAATGTGTTTGGAATTTGTCGATAATTCGACGAATTCATCCTTCGGGTGGGTGATTATGTGTACCATAATATTCCACACCAGCAGAACACTGATTTTAATTATAAATTTCGACAATTTATAGCGTTGCATAATCCATGATTATTTTCCAGACGATACTGATTAATTATGACACTTGAGAATCGCAAACTTGCAGTACGTTTGACAACGAGCCCCATCAGAAATTGAGACACACTAAAAAAACCCTTTATAAACATAGACTAGGGTACAACTAGGGTAGAGCGGGGCTAATTGAGCAACTTTTTGCTTGATCTCCCATAAGATTAAGAATATGCATCGGATTTAATTGATTCTTACTCTGTTAGGTTCGTAATTTTCTATTCTCCAAAACGTCTAGCGGTGTAAAAACGATCCGAGTACAAGTTTAAAAGTTGTCGGAAAAGCGGGACCACCCCAAGTTGATCAACGTGCCCCACTAGCGAGGCTAGTTGAGCATGGCTATGAAGCTAGTTGAGCAATGGCTAAAATGGACTTGATGACTTTATAGATTGATCTGAATACAAAATAATTGTAATCAACACGCAAATATTTATTTATTATGATTATTGCATACTCATATTGTCATTATATCTCTGGAAAAATAAAACTAAAATCAAACAAATTTAAATCTTTCCAATCTTTGGATTATTATTGCACTTTTATATTTAAAATTATATATTTAAGAATAATTATAATGCAAATAAATATTAAATTAAAGTAGAAACTAATTATGAGATCAAGAATATTACTAGATGATAAATAATCCCAAATTATTAATCATCTTTATCTCTATCACAATTAATACAAACATAGCTAAGACCAATGTTCGGCACATGTTGAATATGGGACCACTGTTTGCAAATCTGACACTGAATCCAGTTTTCTCCAGGTATCTTCTCAGAAAATTGCTCATAACCAACCAGACAAGCGTTGTCTCGTCCTGTTCTGCATTTCATTGAAAAATTTCCATCCTAAAATGTAATCATAATCATTAATACAATTATCAATATAAGTAATTTTAATTAGTAAACTTTGTGTAGAATCATCACATTATTAATTTAATTAAAGAAAAATTTGATTTTCTTCAATGAACTTTTAGTGGGATAGTTGAGCAAGCATTGAACGCGTGTTGCTCTACTAGCCCCAGTTGAGGCAAGAAAATAAAAATTAGGTTATAAAAAAATTATAAGAGTTAAAAATAAATAACCCTCTGTAATCGAAAGAACAATAATTAAGTAATCTTTAAATACTTACATGATCCTTATTAAGTGTTTTATACGAGTATAGTAGACAAATTATGATGAGCTGTAATATTTTTTACGCCGAAAAAAAAACAAAATCTTCTTTTATTTTATCAGAACACCGAACAGCAATTGACAGTCGCGCTACGTATTCCCCTCCCATAGCCCCTTCTTTTCGCCATTTACACTTTTGTTGTAGGTTGCTTAGTTTTCGAGATATTCCGATTGCTCAATTAGCCCCGCTCTACCCTACACATTGCACATTATCGAAAGAGCTGTCAACACACTAATATGAAAAAACATCCAAATAATCTAGACCATCCAATGTAATAAATCCTAACGAATTCTAAACCACCGATCTCGTCGGTATAACTTTCAGCCCGCGGCAGTTGCGGCAAACTACCCTCCAAGATTGGCGTTTCGCCAGTTCCCCCCAAAAACCGTATTTCACCAGATAAGCCCGGTATTCCGAAACACCTTATTCCACGTTACGATTCGCCGCCGTTTAAAATTCACTCCCCGCCCCCCGCCGCCTTCACCTTTAAATTCACCTTTTGCCCTGGAAAGACTTGCCGTTTCTCCCGTTCACTTGCCGTTTTGCGCGGATTTTGTTGCTCTTGTTATTTTTGCCTTGTTTCTTACGTTAATAGTAATGATTCCCTGCCTTACGTTCGTTTCTCTCACACTTATAATTCTCTTTGAGAATGAACAGGTCTGACAACCAACGTAATGATATTTACCTATTTGCATACTGTTCCTATACGAGATATTCAAAGTGCTTCCGAATAGGAACGATAAGATTTTGCCAGCTAATGGCGGCCATATTTGATATCCAATTCTTGACATTTACTGTCAATTCTTTCCAGTAAGGTTTGCCATTTCATCATGAACAAGGTCTCGTTATCACAACGTTTGAAAATTGTCCAAAGATTTTATCAAAATCCGAGAAGTTTAGTTGCTATTCAAAGAGCATTTCGTTCAAAATACGGTCGTCATTCTGCTTCTTCTTATCAAGCCATCCGCCGTATAATTGATAAATTTGAACGTGAGTTTGGTCTTCATGACCAAAAGCCACCGTAACGACTTTGTAGTGGCCGTAGTGAAGAAAATATCAAGGCTGTTCTTGAAAGTGTTGCCGAGAACGATAAAGTGTCTGTTCCGCGCCGTTCTCAAGAGCTGGTCTTATCCAGAGTGACTACCTAGATCGGTTTACACCTATACAAAATTATATTGGCACAATAACTTAAACCAACTGACCATTGATTATGTCGGGAGTTCGAAGATTGGGCGTTGAAAGCAATGGAAAACGATCCGGATTTTCAGCGGAATCATCTTCTCCGATGAGGGTAATTTCAAGGCTACGTCAATAAGCATAATTGTCGTTATTACTGTGAGTTATCAGGCTCCATTATATCCCGAAAGAATCACTGTTTGGTGTGGATTATAGTACGGTGGCATTATCGGGCCGTATTTTTTCAAGAACGCTGAAGGATGTAGAAAATTAATTTTATTTATCTCAATAATTTTGACATTTAAAAAATTTTAACAAATAATTTTGTTTATTAATCATTTATGGATATTTTAGGGGGTGTGATATTACTGTAACATTGAGTAAAACTAAAAAAAAATATTTTTGTGGTATGAAAGAATCTAAAACAGTTATTTTGTTTATTATAACATAATGCTACAGTTGTGATACTCCATTGCATTTAGGAGACTAGCAACGTATCCACTTTTCTTGTATAAAAAACATGGGTGTGTGTTTATGATCACACGATAGAAGTAAAAACTTCTAATTTTCCAATTATAATATATATATATATATATATATATATATATATATATATATATATATATATATATATATATATATATATATATATATATATGTAAGGTCTGACCACCAGCTTTTAACATCTCCACAGTTATACTATCCTTTCCCGGAGCCTTGCCATTTTTCATAGAGTCTATAGCCTTTGTCACTTCCTCCACCAGAATATCCGGTACTTGTTCTTCAGTGGGCATTGCTGTTCTTGCTTGATTCTGGTCCTCATATAACTTTGAATAAAATCTTCGGCCAACCTCTAACATTCCGTCCGATCGCTGCATATTGTACCATCCTCACGCATTAAGGAAAACATGTGTGTCCATTTCTTTCTTAGCTTCTGCTTAGCTTTGTTAATTCCCCGGTTTTCTTCCAGAGTATTTTGTACAAGCAGTCACCTCTATTGTCCCTTTCACCATTTCCATATGGGCCAGTTGCATTTTCACCAGTTCTTGCTTCTCCGATTCTGGCATTAAAGTCGCCCATCAGGATTTTATACCTACACTTCCCTTTGTCTAAAAGTTGGGACACATCATCATAAAATTCCTCAATTTCCTCATCTCTATGGCTTATAGTTGGTGCATAAGCTTGGACGAGATTTGAAGCTTAAACTTTTTATTCAACTGAATGACGTATTGGGCTAATCGGTCAGATATACTTTCATATTTAACTACACTGTCTTTCAGCTTTCAATTGATGAGGAATCCAATTCCACCACATCGTCCATTCTCCGTACCTCGGGTGTAAAGTACGTGACCAGTTGGTTCTAGTTTGATTAACTCTTCACCTTTTCGTCGTGTTTCACAGAGCCCAATAATATCCCAATGTATGTTGTCAAGTTTGATTAACAGTTCTTGCAATCGGGTCTCCGTTTTCCTAGTCCGTATATTAAGCATAGCAATGTTAAAAGTCCAAAGTTAAAAATCCATATATATATATATATATATATATATATATATATATATATATATATATATATATATATATATATATATGCAGTGTTAGAATTCTTTAGACTGCGTCCAATAAGACCACAGTGCTGAGTATAATCATGCACCCAATTGCTGGGTTTCACAATCTCATGTGGAACACACAACAATCTGCGCCTCTGCCTAAATGAGCATTTTACTGATTGCTTGACCGGGAACGGGCCCCACCTATCCCTGCAATTACAGGGCATATGTTTCGTCGCTTGATATTCCAAACTTTTCAGGTACCATACTCTCGCCGCAGTCCAAAGAATTCTAACACTGCAAATATTAGCCATCCGACGGGAGGTTGGCGAAAGTATGGGTTGTTGACAGTTTCTTCATGAAGTACAACATTTTCAGCTCAAGTGTCGGATTCAATTTTATATGCAAATCCATACCGCACTGAGAATAAATATCTTATAACCCCAAGTATTGCCTAAATAATTATAGCGTGTTCATATATTTTTCCTTTTTTTGGGTTTTTCGTCACGATCTAAAATTTAAAAAAATATCAAGAATATCTGTTCTTGAGTAAATAAAAAATCACTGATTAAAAAACAAAAAAACCAAACTGAGACAAATTTCTCAGAGATTTTTTTTCTGTAATAAATTTGCCTAACAAACAAAATTTAAAAAAATATACAAAAATGTTCTAAAATAAATACAAACTTTTGATCGTTAAGGTTTCGAAAGGAATTCTCCCGTTTTCAAAACGAATTTAAAAAATAAATTATATTAATTTCTATATATATTCAAAAGATAGAAAGTAAATATATTTTGTGTATGTGTCAATGATACTAAGACTCAATAATAATATATGAACGACATTTAAAACAAAAAATATTCTTAGATCGATATTAACAAAAAACAAACCAATTATCACACAACAGAATACGAAAAATGTGGTTTATAAAATTCCCTGCGAATGTGGGAAATTTTATATAGGTGAGACATCTAGACCGTTAGATGTTAGAATAAAACAACCTAAAAACCTTCTCAGAAAGGGCGATTTTAATAAATCTAGAATTTGTCAACACGCATGGGAATCGGGAAATAAAATCAATTGAAATAATTTGAAAACGGTATTAAAAAAATCGATATTAAAGAAACCACTATAATTAATTTAAATAAAAATAACTGTATCGCTATGCCTTCCGTAGATTTAAATTCAATATGGTTCCGGATTCTAAAGAATACAATTAAAAATGTTTTAAGTATTGAAATACACAATAATCACACAGTAGACCTCACTTATAAATTTGTGTGGTAGTATGTCACTGTCATTAAAATTATTATTGTGTGTAGTATTGTGAATACCTTAGGTGTGAAACACTAAACTCAAAGAGATTTACCACTAAACACTGAAACACTTTTTTTTAAGTTCTCAACGCACGTTTCGCTGATTATGTTAGCATCATCAGGAGATGATTTAATCTCCTGTGTGTTTCGGTGTTTAGTGGTAAATATCTTTGAGATTAATATTGTTAAGTAAGAGTTAAGTATTAGATCGTGTCAAATAATCCAAAAAAAGGAAAAAAATAATTTTATAACCCCATTTGTGAGGTTTTTGTGAAATCATACATCTTCAAATTGTTTCTAGCTTTAGTAAAACAAATCTGTTCGTCTGCGCAAAGATATTCTTCCATGGGAACTCTACTAAAAGTCTCATTGAAATGTTTTACGATAAGTCTAAGTCTGAATAGGTCTCCAAATAACTTTTGTTTCGACATTGTTTCTTGGATCATAGCAGAACCAATGGATGAATTCCAATGACTAGTTACTTTCGGTAAGTATATAAATGACATCATATATATTACACCAATAAACTGCTGAATATAAGTATCAGTTACTTGAAAGAATTGATTAGAATTTGTTTGCTTAATATAAAAATGCGTTTGTTCGGCAATAAAAATTATCAAGTCTTCGGAAAAAATATATAAAAAGTATTGAATAGGTGTATCGAGCTGTAATAAATTAGACGGCAAGCTTCGCTTTTATCTTTTTGAGATGAAGTCAAGAATCTACGTCAATTCCGGTATTTTAATCACAATTGGAAAATGGTTCAATCGCAACTGATAGTAGTATAACGCTGTCATCATTGTCATCAAATCCATCCTCACTATCATATTGGTAAACTATATCAGAATTAAGGAACACGAAAAAGAATTACAGAACACGAAAGAAGCTTTCTCAGTCATAAACATAATTCAAATCTGTTAAATGAGAACCATCTTTTTAATAGTGCATTTAAAATACTGCATGTACATAACAAAGGCAAAAAAACTAAACGATCTAGAGAGTTATAATGAATTTCCATCAAGTAGAAGTCAACACAATCCAAAAATGTTATATTAATCTCAAATTTGGCACGTAAAATATAAAATATATGCTTTTTTTGACTTCCTCGGATATACGAGGGTCGATCAATACGGTGTTTGATAACAGATGGTCTTGACTAGTGAAATTGACATTACTATCGTATACTGCAGACTGTTAAACTATCTCTTGCTGAATTTCAGATAAATTCATATATTTTTTTGACAGCCAGTTGTACTATTCGTGTTTTGTATTTCTCGATAAAATGAAAAAAAAGCAATATCGATCCGTAATTGGTTTTTTTTATTTTTGGATGGAAAAACATGCGAAAAAATATAAGTGAGGTTGGATGCTGTCTATGGGGATCCTTCACCATCTATGACAACCGTGGGATATTGGTTTAACGAGTTTAAGCGTGGTCGTACAACTGTTTTCGATGAAGAAAGTGGTTACCGATTCACGCTGATCTCCGAACGAAAGTGCGCGAAGTAGCTGAGGCCGTAGGTGTCTCATACGGAACGACAATCAAGATTTTAAATGATAAGATAGGTGTGAGGAAAGTGTCTGCCCGATGGGTGCCGCTATTGCTTATATAAAGGAGAAGGAGGTACTTAGAAATGTCACTTGCTATGCCGTTTCTGTTAAAAGGTGTTTTAATAGCCATCTAAAGGAAACGCAAAAAAGCATTCCTATTAATGTTACAAAAATTATGTCAACCTTTGTTATTTACATGTTAAGACGACCTCGTTTAACGCTGAAACTTATTAGAACGTAACCCCCCATTAAACGGTGTCTTGCTGTATATCAAAATTACATTGTAAGATTTTTTTATAAATATTTACTTGAGAAAATTTCAAAATAATAAAATTATTTTTCTATTTATGTTTATAACAAAATTTTATCGAGCGAGGATTGATATCTTTACGAGCCACAACAACAGCCGACTCTGAGTTTTCTTTCTGCGCCATTTGAGGCACAAAGAAAAGTCAACGAACCAAATTTCGTTTCGTAACCGAAAATCCAAAGTCCGTAAACGACATAATGGCCCTTTGTGGTTCGCAAAGCCCGTCCGCGTCCATTAACGCAACAATGTCGAAATCTTAATCACAGTTAGCGGTTTTCGAGAGAAACAACCGACCATCGACCAGGCGACTTAATGACGATGAATCATACGATTTTAAAATAGTTTTCGATAATTCATTTATCAAACGTAAAAATGTAAGTTGAGTACGGTAATGGATTTGTTTATGGCTTATGAGAGTGTATTCGCTAAAGTAATGGTGATCAAACCATTTACCACTTTGTCTTAGCTGTTGGTTTAGTGTCATTTTATAGATTCATTGCGAAAAGGCTGATAATGAACAACCTTATTCTGTTGATAATATTTTATAATAAGATAGAATATATTTTATATATAAAAAATATATTATATAATATCACAGGTCAACAAATTTATTTTTTCTTTTTGAAGTAACATTGATGAAAATAGGTATATATAAAGTACTTTATAGTCCTAAATCCGAAAATGATAAGCTAATTAGTGTAACATTTAGTTTTTTTGTTACAGGGGGTCGGTCCATCGTCCTTATGTCCTGGTGAAAACTCCCTCCTTGTTCATCGCTTACTGCACCCAAATTTTCCGGAAATGAAATTCAAAAAAATTGTAAAAAATGCATTTTTAAGGACATGCGACACCCTAGTATTTCATAGGCTTTCACGAGTTCATCTATGAAATATTTATAGTTTTCATCTTTCTTGTTGCCCAAAAATCATTTCACGACACTTACAAACTACTTCCAATCACCTAAATCACTTAGAAGATTTCTTATTTGAGGTCCAATAAATATGTCTTCTTTTAGTTTTGCATCATTTAATTGAGAAACATTTCTTTTAAGTACTTGGAACCATAGCCTTATTTGTCCATAGATTTTTCATTAGTCCAAGCATAATATGGAGGCATAGAAAAAACACCTTTTTGGGCTAACAAGGAGGGGCATATTTTATTCTTAAGGTACCAGGTTCAAAAAAAGTTCTATATGGCCAATGTTTCTTACTGTAATGTTCTTTTGTTGCCCTACTATTCCATAGACACAAAAATAGCGATAGCAAGTCCTAGTAATATATCTATCACTTTTAAATCCCCTCAAATATCCCATTGATACTGTTCATATTTAACGCCATTCAGTATGGTTGTTCAGTTGTCATAAGTTTTATTGTCACTGAATGAGCTAAAGGAATAGATGGGTTTTTGTTTCCATTACAAAGCAAGACTACTTTTAGGCTGTATTTCGACGAATTTATAAAAATACCCCCCTCGGAAGGTGCATGTTCCATATTAAGCTCATTCATTAAACCATCAATATCACAACAGAGACATAACGATCCTTCCATTTTATAAAAACTTGAAAATGCTACATTCCGTTCTCAGTGGTAAAGTAAAACACCTGCATTTTTATCTAACAGGTTCCACTGTCTGGAACCAAGAAATTCCGACTTTTATTTTGACAATCCCAGATCGCGTATCAAGTAATTTGATTCATTCTGAAGTATTAAATGAGGTTCGCTGGTAGTTGTTAAAAATGTTGGATGGTGTTCTCAGGAAGTTGTGTATCAGATCCTGATGAAGAATTAGAATCACCGGGAAACATGTTGTCCAGGTTTAAAGGCGCAATCAGTATCGGTTGTCCCTGGCTATGAAGAACTGCCCCTAAGTGTAGAAGGTAAATTTAGATACTGAATTTTATCCTTTTGGTTTGTTAAAAAAGGACATCAGTTTTATTGATACAAAAGTAACAATCACTCACATCATCAGTAGGTTCCCTCTACATCATAAGGCAGCAAACGGCATAGAATTTTTCTTGCGATGCATTCACTGCACTAAATTTACATTCAGGCAGCAGAGGACATTCAGAAATTCACACAGCCAACATGAGAAGCTCAACTTTAACCTAGATCTACAATTTGGCGCTTATATAAAAGCTTTACTTTTTGACTTCCTTGGATTAGATATAGATCTAACTTGTGACTTTAAAATATATCGTCCGCTTATATAACAAAACGTATCCGCTTTCTGTAAAATCGATGTCTGGAACTTGCCATTTTATATAAAATTAACTTAAACACTTGACAGTACTGTAAACAAGACAGAAACACTAAACTCGAACAGATTTGCCACTAAACACCAAATCACTTTTTGAAACTTCTCGACTCACGTATCGTTAACCATGTTAGTACCATCAGGAGGTGATTGTGTTGCGATTGTGATGATGCTGTTTCGTGGTAAATCTCTTTAGTTTGGTATATTACACCGAAGGTTCCAATAGAACAATTGAAGACAGAAAGAAACTAAATTATAAAAAACAATAAAACTGCCCTTAAAAGATCGTAGAATACTGTGGAAATACTTTCTTTACGGTCTTGTGGTAATTCCTATATTGTCAATGTAGGTACAATGTATACTTTCTTTACGGTCTTGTGGTTTTTCCTATATTGTCAATGATCCCATGGTATAAAGGAGAAGCAGGTACTTGAAAATAAGACGTGCTAGGACATTTCTATGAAAAGGTGTTTTAATGACTACCTAAATGAAACGCAAAAAGATCATTCTCATCAATGTTGCAAAAATGATATCAACCTGTGTAATTAAATTTTAAACATACAGTACTATATACTTAAGGTTTTATCTTCCTAACATACTATTTAAGGTGGTTCGTTAAGTAAATTATTTTCCGGTACACCTTATTCTAATCGATATCTATACGCCAAATTCTTAAAAATGTGATTTGCACCTTCTACTTCCATTCCTCCATTTGAACTTTGATCCAAATGGACAGGGTAATCTGCAATATTTTGACGGGACTTGTACATCTAATATTTTACCCGTATCAATGCTTGATACACTAACGACACAATTTAAGGAAGAAAAGTCTCAACTGTGTCAGATGCCATCAAGCCCGACTGCCAACTCTCATTAACCTCTACTGCTTCCAGTAATGCTTTCCCCATAGAATCTGAATTGAAAAGGTTGCAACTCTATTGCAGGTACCGTTTTTGTGTTATTGTAAATTTTAAACCTCGAGGGATGGCGTCATGCTCACATCAAATCACTCTGAAGCCATCGCCTAATTTGCTTTTTTTCCCTCTCCATATTAAGCTTGGACTAAAGAAAAGCATTGTCAAAGCCATGGACAAAGAAGGTAATGGTTTCAAGTACTTGAAATATTGAATATATGAATATATGTAATTGAAATATACCTTGAATTAAGCGATGCAAAACTAAAAGAAGGCATATTTATTGGACCTCAAATAAGGAAACTTCTTGGTCATTTTCTTTTTGAAAAAAAATTAATGAAAAGGAATTGACAGTTTGAAAGGGTTTTGTATGTGTAGTGAAGGGATTTTTGAGCAATAAGAAAGATAAAAACTATAAAAACCTCATAGATGAACTCTTGAAAGCCTATGAAATACTAGGGTGTCCCATGTACTTAAAAATGCATTTTTTACACTTCCTTTTGGATTTTTGTCTGAAAAATTTAAGTGCTGTAATGCGAGGAACAATGAGGACATCAGGATGATGGATGCAAAATACCAGGGACGCCAGAACCCATCTATATTGGGCGACTGCTGCTGGTTTTTAAAATGAGATGATACTACAGAACACAAGAAGAAAAAGTGAAAGTTATTGTCGCTGTATGGCATCTCATATAATATATTTTTATTCACATAATCATCAGTAATGTATTGGCACAGATTTAACACGTTTGACATGTTTATATTAAATAAATATTAGATTGTAAAAATAAGTCGTCTCCATTTTTTTCCACACCACCGACCCCCTGTAGCAAAAAAGATGTACGTGTTACAGTAATTAGCTTATCACTTTCGGATTTAGGACAATAAAATACTTCATATACACTAAGGTGGGCCGAATATCCTTTTTTTTTTTCGAATTTCTTTTAATAATACCGAAAATATTTTTCCTTATGCAAAAAAAAATGTGCCAAGGGAAACATTTTTTAAGTTGATATCTTAGGCTCGTCAGAGCCACGTTAGCTGTGGTGTCTAAGGCGTCAGCCTTACGTTACGACAGTTAATGTGGACCGGGTTCGAATCCCGTACTAGGCAAAAAAGTTTTTCTAAAATTCTTGTGAATGTTTCTAGGTAAGAGTGTAAAATCTGACAAGGAATCACCCCTCAGTCACGCCAGTTCGAGGCTGGGTAAGGCCGGATGCCTTCTGAGAGATTTTCTACGTTGGTCACTCGCCAGTCGGTAGACTTCTCGAGATACTTTCGGTTAAACACAAAACCAAGGGTTGATAACCCGAGGGGGGTGCTGACCGGAGTTTTCGGTAGCTGATGACCGTGGTTCAGAACCCACGTTAAGCTGTAGGTCCAGTCGCTAAATAGCGTTCTCAGTTGGTGATGCGCCTTTAACCCCAATACTTTACTTTACTTTAGGCTCCTCAAAGTTAGTCAAAGTTCAAAGTTTAAAAAAAAAATTCTAAACTTACTTTGCTCGGAAATTTAATTCTCTACAATAAGGTGGGCCGAGGATCCGTTTTTTATTAATTTCTTTTAATAATACCGAAAATATTTTTCATTATCCAGCTTGGGCCCAACTGATAACGGCTGAAGGCGAAAAACCGATCTCGGGAGACGCTTGTGGGTGCTTCGGATGACGGATGAAGGAATAGCAAAGCACGATGTGGAGCACGGGTGAACTTCCTTAGCTTTTTAATACTTTTCTCCACGAACCCAGTTCACAATTTTTTGATCATACCTGGTACTTATCCGAGGTTAGACGGGCCACGAACAGTTTGGCACAGTCTGACTGCTGCGACCGTTTACCGCACAATGGCGTGGCTGCATGTGAGAGCAGCCTACATTCGACATGGCCAATTTATATGGTCATGGCTTTAGTCGTTCCTTCAGCTCTTCAGGTGTCCAGCTTGAGCCCAACTGATGACGGCTTAAGACCAAAAACCGGTCTTGGGAGACGCTTGAGGGTGCTTTGGATGGTGGATGAAGGAATGGCAAAGCACGACGTGGAGCACGGGTGAACTTCCTTAGCATTTTAATACTTTTCTCCACGGGCCCAATTCACAATTTTTAAAATACATCTATATATATGTATATATATATATATATATATATATATATATATATATATATATATATATATATATATATATATATATACTAACTGCCCGGACAGACTTCGTTCTGTCAAATGTTAATAGTAAAAATTAAATAAGTATTCCCGAGTGATCACGTTATGTATGTCTCAACAATAAATGACGATTATTTACAAAAATAAGTTTTCTATGTCGTAGACTGCAATACTTTATAAACTTGATGATATTCATTCTAATGCTTTATGGTATAAAATATTTTTTGTTTGGTTACTTGGCGCGTAAACAAATAAAACTGACGGTTTCCCAACGCGAGAGCAAGCAACTTACAACTGTCCATGAGAGAAGCATATATGTAGTGTTAGATCTTTATTATAGTTAGATATACCATACCATCAAGAATAGGGAGACCCTATCCACAGCCAACAACCCATGTTTTCGCCGACTTCCCGTCGGATGGCGTATATACGTATATACGCCAATCTAATATAATATATATTAGATTTTCTTGAACTGCGTCCAATGAGGCAGCAGTAGCTGAATGTCATCACACACCCAACCGTTGGGTTCCCCAATATCATGTGGAACACCCAACAAGCTGCGTCGAGCAACAAGCAACAAGCTGCATTGAGGCGGACTCAATGAACATTTTGTTAGTTGCTTGACCGGGAAGGAGCCCCACCTATCCCTTCAACTGGATGACATATGTTTCGTCTCTCGAGGTTCAGAATCATCAGGGCGCCGACATATACCATACCATCAAGAATAGGGAGACCATATCCACAGCCAGTTGAAGTTGAAGGGATAGGTGGGGCTCCTTCTCGGTCAAGCAACCAACAAAAAAAATCATTTAGGCGGAGACGCAGGTTGTTGTATGTTCCACATGAGATTATGGAACCCAACGGTTGAGTAAGTGATGACCCTCAGCTACTGCTGTCTCATTGGACGCAGTCCAAGAAATAAAATCTAACACTACATATACATATATATATATATATATATATATATATATATATATATATATATATATATATATATATATATATATATAGTAATGTTTTAACGATTCACACACTATTACATGTGTATATAATAGAGTGGACGTTATAAATTGCTTCTAAATCTTTTTCCGTATACTTACAAAAAACTATGATTTTATCAAAAAATTAACTTAGATCGTCTTGAGGCACGTGTTATTTTTATTAAAAAAATTCCCCCGTATTTATTCATCAAAAGAAGGTTTTTTTGGGGCGCCAAATTTTTAACTACCACCCTAGTACATATGTGAGTACATATTTTACATTTTTCTGTTTTTAAGTGTAACCCCAGAAAATCCCTCGCCAACCGCGGCTTTCTATCCGGAACGGAACCCCCCTGGTTGATAAGGGATTATTGTATAGACAAAACAAAGGTGACAAAACAAAAGCGAATCCAAGAAGGGTGACATAAGACACGATAACAGGACAATGTGAGAAAAAGTGCCGAAGAACTACTGCACATGAAAGCCTAGCAAGGATATGTTTGATCCAATCCGTATGAAGGCTAAGGTTACAGGAAGTCAACGCTCACTGACCTGTAGCACCACAGGAGAAAGAAGAAAATGAATTATTAAATAGTGTAATTATTCCAGATCATTATATCGCCAGTAATAAATAAAACTTTATAATCAAAACAAGAAAGTGTAGTATAACATTTTATTCTCATTCAAACATTCATGATATCTAAATAGTCACGGGCGGCAATATTCGTTCTCGGGATGATAAATATATAATAATGCTGATATTGAAATGTGTATCCCCTAACGACATTGTCCAATTTACCCCCCGTACAAACAAAGGGTTATTGGATAAAATTGTGCCCGCAAGCGCTACATGTAAAACTAATTAGTCAACAACTGTATGCAACCCGCGGCACAGCCGACTCGACAAAACAGAATGAAATTTCGTGCGCTTTGCGGTAAACGAAAATCCGACACAAATCTAGTTAGCCGAGAGAACGGTTGACAGTAGACAGTCGTATGGGGCCTTTTTTATTTTAAACGATCGCTGCTGGTTTGGATAGGCGTCAATTTTCTAGTGGAAATGTTTATTAAAAAATGCACCATGCTGGTTAACGTAGCGCGTTAATCGAATGCTGTATAATGCAATATCATCGAAAAAAAATTTGGCGGGTTTCTTCTGTAGTTTATCCCGCAACAAATATTTTACATTGAGTGTAGTACATAAGTAGTATCGTTTTTTTTCAAGTTTAAATAAAATGCCGTCTTTTGTTTATAATTTAAGTTTATAAAATATTTATATATATATATATATATATATATATATATATATATATATATATATATATATATATATATATATGTATTATAATATATATATAATATAAATATTTATATATATATATATATATATATATATATATATATATATATATATATATATATATATATATATATATATAAATATATATAAATATATGTAGTATATATATATATATATATATATATATATATATATATATATATATATATATATATATATATATGTAGTGTTAGATTTTATTTCTTGGACTGCGTCCAATGAGACAGCAGTAGCTGAGGGTCATCACTTACTCAACCGTTGGGTTCCATAATCTCATGTGGAACATACAACAACCTGCGTCTCCGCCTAAATGATTTTTTTTGTTGGTTGCTTGACCGAGAAGGAGCCCCACCTATCCCTTCAACTTCAACTGGCTGTGGATATGGCCTCCCTATTCTTGGTGGTATGGTATATGTCGGCGCCCTGATGATTCTGAACCTCGAGAGACGAAACATATGTCATCCAGTTGAAGGGATAGGTGGGGCTCCTTCCCGGTCAAGCAACCAACAAAATGTTCATTTAGGCGGAGACGCAGCTTGTTGGGTATTCCACATGATATTGTGGAACCCAACGGTTGGGTGTGTGATGACATTCAGCTACTGCTGTCTCATTGGACGCAGTTCAAGAAAATCTAATACTACGTATATACGCCATCCGACGGGAAGTCGGCGAAAACATGGGTTGTTGGCTGTGGATGGGGTCTCCCTATTCTTGATGGTATGGTATATCTAACTATAATAAAGATCTAACACTACATATATGCTTCTCTCATGGACAGTTGTAAGTTGCCTGCTCTCGCGTTGGGAAACCGTCAGCTTTATTTGTTTACGCGCCAAGTAACCAAACAAAAAATATTTTATACCATAAAGCATTAGAATGAATATCATCAAGTTTATAAAGTATTGCAGTCTACGAAAAAGTTTTAATCAAAAATCTGTTTCGAAGCTTGTCATCATAAGGCCTTTTTATTTAGTTCACACAAAGTTTAATTATTCAGTATCACTAAAACCACTTTCAACTTTCAACGTTCGCGATTCGGCCATCTTTGAATCTCTTCTTCTGTATGTCTGATGTTGTTCATCCAGATCTGTGGTGTAACTGTTGACAAAGCTTCTTTCCACATAACGAAACAGTTATCAAGCGTTCTTCCATCTCAACCTATTTGACGATTGTAATAATTTTTCGCCACCCCCAAATTAATTCTATAGGATTGAATATGCAATGATAAGGGGGAAGATGTAATACTCTATAGAGATACTTCTTTTTTAGGCTTGTTCCTGAAAAGAACATTATGAAACACAAACTTGTCCCTTTAATTACTGCTTACCGAATTACGATTTGCAGCAGTTCACTTTTCAACATAGTGTTTTCAAAAGAAAGATTAACTTCCGTCAACCATTTTGCAATTTTTGGTTTTGGCGATGCACTAGTTGGACTTTTATCCATCAGTATACCGTGATATGGTGGATCCATGACAATAACTGATGGCTCCTCTAAGATTTTCAACAGCTGGTTTTCAAACCAAAACAGAATGTTATCTTTATTAATTTCTCCATGATAATCACCTTTTGTTTTAGAAAAGAAGACTAATTTGGCCTCTGGAATAAAGCCATTCTTGTTCCCAACATGAAAAACAATATATCATCAATAACATGTTATTATTAACACGTCTTAAAACAATTATTTATGACAAAATGACTTAAATGGCTCCTAAGTATTACGTCTAGCACTCTCCTTTTTCCATCAACTTTTGTAGTCTTTACACTCCTCTTGTTATCATCTTGCCATGAGTGACTCAAGGAACCATTTTGAAATATCGATGTTTCATCCAAATAAACAAAATCAAACAGAGATTCGTCTTTGATATTTTGATACATTTTCAAAAATTGAATTTGTTTAAAGGAAGTATCTGGAAGTTCAATCAGGCCTCTACGTGGATTATCTTTACTCCATTTGAAACCAATTTCTTTTAGAAGTGTATGAAGCGAAGTTTTACATCCAGCAATGAGCTGCACGTTCTTTAGTTTTTCATGAATACTTTCAAGATTAACTGTTTGTTCTGAAATAGTTCAATAAAACTTCATAAAAATACAATATTACCATGTAAATCTACTGCCTTTTTTCATACATTTCATAGATTTGATTGCGAATTGAGCTCACATCAAGATGATCTAGATCAGTTACTCGTTTTGGATGTTGACGCTTTTTCTTCGGTGATTTTAACGTATCGTTATTCTTCAGTTTTTTCGAAATTTCACTAAGTGTACCAATACTAATATTTAGTGCAGCTGAAACTCGCTAAAAAACTCCAATTAACCATGAGACCTACTAAGTTATTAATACTTACCTCCCTCACAGCATTTAATGGCAAAAGAGGAGCCCCATTATCTCGTTCCTGTTCAAAATAACTGATAAGTGACGAGACACACTACTTACACTGGCCGCTTAACGGTTTTGGATTTTTTTGCAATTATAATCGCAGATTTTTTACTACAGAATTCACAAAAACAGAAACTAAACCAGAGAATAGCTAAAACAGCAAAGAATACAGTAAAAATAATTCAGAAACGTTTGGAGGCACAAAACGATCACAACATGAAAATGGCAGATTCTACGAAAAAGTTGTATTTGGTCGGCAACACTGTCCAGAACCACAAACCTAAATGTTTTCTTGACAGCAAATTCACAGAATGTAATTCGCCGACCCACCGTATTTTGATTCTATTCTAATAAGATAGGAGCAAGAAGGAAAGAGAGTGCTTTGAACTTTAAATGATTTTTTCTTTCTTATGGATTTAAATTGGCAATAGATTTCTCTAGATTGATGACGTGCAACTATCGTTTCCCTAAATGAGCTATATATATATATATATATATATATATATATATATATATATATATATATATATATATATATATATATATATATATATATATATATATATATATATATGTATATATATATATATATATATATATATATATATATATATATATATATATATATATATATAATATTGAGACAGATAAACATATCTCCCTAATAATAGCTAAAATGGCTTAATAATTAAAATTCTGTGCGGCTAGTTAGGTACATGTGTTTGACAAGCATGGCGGCGGCTTCCAGTCATTGCAGCTTATTATTTGAAACAATCACAGACATTTAGGTGAGGACATATGTGGGCGTGTGAGTGTATATAAGTATGTGTGTGTAGGGTAGGATATATGTTGTGCAAGGACACTGAAAACCAATACGACTCGGACGATCCAAAAACAACATAGAAATATCATGCCTGGCCTTCGCAGACGACCTAGCCATACTCGCAGACAATGAAAAAAGGGCAACCAAACAGATCAAAGTCCTCAAGGATTGTGCAGAGAAAGTCGGCCTACAAATCTCCTTTCAAAAAACCGAATTATTCTGCTCAAAATTAGATGTCCAAAATTTGAACACGAAATACGGCAAAATAAATAAGGTCACCCACTTCAAATACTTGGGCGAGATCCTCGAACCCACAGGAGGAGAGAAGATAGCACAGAAAACTCGATTACAGAAGATGAAGAGGGCATACGGCAAGACGCACAATATCTACAATAAGAAATGCCTATCCACACACGCAAAAATAAGACACTACAACACAGTAATCAAACCAGTAGTACTATACGCAAGCGAGACACTTACACTTCATACAAAAAGCGGCATAGAAAACATACTAAAAGAAGAACGCAAAATTATGAGGAAAACTCTCGGCCCAAAACTGACAAAGGAAGATATTTCATTCTTGAAAGACCACAGAGAGAATGTCCAACGTAGCGGCGAACATAAGAAAAAGAAGGTTAAAATTCTATCGGGAATTCTATCGGAGGAGATCGGGAACAAAGTGGACGGAGGAGAGAAAGAGAATCCACGGAGAAAGGATGAGAGAGGTGTGGAGGATCAGAAAGAACACTAGAAAAATGAGTCAGAATGCTTTGCGTAATCCAACCGGGTCTATACGCACCTAATATATATATATATATATATATATATATATATATATATATATATATATATATATATATATATATATATATATATATATATATATATATATGTATATATATATATACATATATATACATATATATACATATATATATATATATATATATATATATATATATATATATATATATATATATATATATATATATATAATCAAATGGTTATATCGTTAGGTAAAGCAGGTCAATTTTTAAAACAATATTGTTTTTTTATCATATTAGTACTATTATTTTTCAACGTATCAGATGTTGTAAACTTCCAAAATAAGATTTATTAATATTTCTGCCTCCATTATTTCGTAAAACTTTCAAGCGATACAAAAAAACCTAGAACGGCCATGTATATCCCCAATCAGCCGATAACTTTCCGACACAGATGTGTATTCCAGTTTACGTCGCACAACAGCTTTAATTTTCCAAAAGTCGAAATGGGTGATAATTTATCAAACAGGCGACAGCGGGAAGGAGAGAGGCGAAAAAAATAACGAAAAACGCTTGATAAATGATAAAAAGCGCGAAAAAGAGCAAAAGTTCGGCAGTCACGCGGTCTAGGCCGTCCAGGGTGGGTTCTCCCCTCCCCTCCCCCCTCCCGTTTGCTCCCCATCCCGTTCGTCTTATCCCGAATCCAGAGCACGTGCTTACAGGAACTTGCGCAGCTGCATGTTGCCTAATAGCAAATCCATACCGACGGTCCATGTGGAATACCGAATGGCACCATAATAAGAAAAAAACAAGGGGACGAAGGCGGATAATGAATAAAAAATGAAACACTCACCTGAACAGTTTCTTGAGATGAATATTTCCGTTCTGTCGCTGTCATCACCACCATTGTTGAATCTAAAAATCAAAGAGAGGAAAAATATTTAGGCGTGTACACTGTTAATAAAAAAAATGTATTCGTATAGTGTCGAACTGTCCGTAAAAGTTGAGTCAATCGCTCCCTCTCATTTAGAACCCCAAAAAGATTAGTACAGGGTGATGCGCTAGCCTGCCTACTGTCTGCAAGTCACCTTATTACAATGGATAATACTAAACAAACCAAAAACACCTTGCAATGCCGGTAAGTAGGGGAAGGTGGGGTAAGACGGAGCCTTTAAGGTTTATCGGTTAGAAAACGGACTAATGTAATTCTAGGAATTATAAACTTCTTTTCTTAAGAAAGTAAATCCATAAAAAAAACATTCCGTTTGCTTCGTCATGCCCCACCCTAGGGGCAAGTTGGAGTCTCTATTGGAGACGTTTGAAACAGTCTCCAATATTCAGTCTTCACAAAAAGGACAGATATGTTCACATCACCGATTTAATTAATTTTGTTTCGTTCACTGATTGTCATACACAATCAATTTAAGACGAAATAAGCGACCATATTCTATGTCACTTTACTCACTTTAGGTCGAACTCATTTTATCTCGACAGTGGAGCAAGCGCTATAGAGACCGCAGGACTGTTTTGTTTTGTCGATGCCTAAAAGTAAGTTTGTAAAAATACCTTTACTATACATTTATCGTATTGTATTAATTTTTTATTAATTATTATAATATTATTTTTTTTTGATAATTTTGATATGTTTTATTGCATAGCGAATGTTGTTTGTAAAACACGGCAACAAGTTTGACTTGTCTAAAATTCCTAATATAGACAGTCATGGATATTTAATTATGGAATATTCCATATTTGGGCTCTTATAATTTAGTGGTTGAATATATCTTTCTATAAAGTGTTATATTTATTTTTTTAGAATGTAATCTACATACTCAAAAGAAAAAAAAAAAGATTAGAATCAAGATAAGATGACTAAAGCTATAAAAATGGTTCGAGAAAAGAAAATGGGTTATTTAGTACTTTCAAGAAAAAGAAAAAAGAGAAAAGAAAATGGGTTATTTAGTACTTATTTAGTACTTTCAAGTACCTAGAACTACATTGTTTCGCCTGTGTCAGAAAAATGAACAGTCTGCAGATGAAGCAGCAACCACCAAATTAGGAGACAAACAGCATTAGGCGTATATCTTGAAAGCCTTTTAGTGTAATATATTTTGACAATAGAAAGCAAATTCCATGGCTTAACAAGAGTAGATGTACGCAGATTGGCATATATGTTGGCAAAATGTAACAACATGCAAAATCCATTCAGTAAATCAGGCATGGCCGGGAAAAAAGTGGTTGAAATTATTTTTAATCGTTATAAAGCAAAACTTTCGATAAGAAGACGCATCTGCAACGTAGATGAATCTGGCCTTACACTTAAACCTGGTCATAATTTATAGGTCACAAAGAAAAACGATAAATAGCTTCACTTACATCAACTGAAAGAGATTCATTAATCACTGTAGTTATTTCTATGAATACAACCGGTCATTTTGTACCACCTTTCATTATTTTTCCTAAAAAAATATGAACCTCCAGCTCATCCATCAGGAAAGATTCAAATGCACATATTCACAGATTGGTTTAAACACACCAACCCAACTTCAGAATCTAAAGTTCTACTCATATGAGTCTAATATAGACGGTCACTTCAGCCACACCCGTAACATCGCTGTAATAGACCTTGCTAGAGAAAATAACGCAGAAATTGTATCCGTACTTCCGCATACTACACACAAGCTTCAGCCTTTAGACAAAACTTTTATGGGACCGGTAAAGATCTATTACAATGGAGCAATACGAATCTGGATTAGAAACAATAACAGAGCGATTGCAGCAAATGGGTTCCAGGTTAACAGGACTCTGGCCATTAAATAAAAACATATTCAGGGATGCTGACTTTATTGCTATGCAACAAAATGATGTACAGTAATAACAATTCTGCTTCAAATGATACTTCAGCCGCTCAACTTAGATTTGAAACACATCATGAACTTGAACGTCCAATTTCCAGAATTGATCGTAGCAGTCTTGATTTTGCTGTCTCCTTATGGCATAAGTCCAGTTCCAACAAAAAAAAGATGAAATTATCTAACCGATGAAGGAAAGCTGCTGTGGCAGCAGTATTCACTTTTTCACCATATAAAAATAATATCATCGAAAAAAGTAAGAAAAAAATAGAAAAAGAAAAGAAATTGTTCAAGAAACAGAATAAGAAAAAAACAGGAAACAAAAAGAAAGAGAATACTAAGACTAAGAAAAGAATACTAAGGCAGATCCTGTGAATTCTGATGAAGACTCTGAGCATGAAGACAAAGTCCAGTTTAATGCAGACAGTAAGCCTGATGCCACAATATGAGAACAAGCTCATCACTCAGCGGAGGCCGAATGTATGTTCTGTCCGAGACTGTTTTCTGAAGATACTCAAGGTGAAACATGGGTCAAATGTTTAATGTGTGTGCGTTCTGGGCACATAATAGCTGCGTTTGTCCAGAAATTGAGACGTGGGTTTGTGATTTCTGCAAGCAGAATAAATTAATTGTAACAGAATAAATTACTTTTATTTTTTACCAAAGTCTCGAGATATCTTATAAAAAGATGTTACACTTTATGTTATTTGTTTTTTCTTATATATTTCTTATATTCTTATACTTAGTTTGATTTTGATATTCCATATTTAGGTATCTGTTCCGTAAATAGCTACTATTTTGTTTCTTAGATTATTAAACCAAAAAAGTATATTTGTTAATATTAAAAAACTGTCACTAAGATAAGCTAAAATATATGACTCACTATGATTATTATCAAAAACCTTCAATTCATGATGGTGTTATTTTATGCCACAAAAACTTTTTTTTTATCATACGAACCCTTTAAGTCTTTTACTGGCTGAAATTTTTATGGATACCTTAGAAAATAAGATGTATACCTTAGAAAATTATTGAATATTATTGGATATATTGGCTATAATTATTGGAATTTCAACTTAATTTCAACTTTGGGAATAAGGGGTCACAAGAGACTAAATCTGGTGAATACGGTGGGTGGTTGACCACAAAGACTTGGTTTCAATGGAGACTGGAGATTGGCCTGCCTTCATGTTTGTCATCAATTGTGACATTCTGCTATCCAAAAAACATTTATGCCCCAAAAAAGCATTTGTTCTACTTAAAGAACCATCGTCGTACATTTGTTGCATCAACCGGAATGTTTCCGACGTAATTTTACCGATTTTTTCGTTGAATATAATAACAACTCTTTGTTGCATGATTTTATTTGTACATCATATTTTTTTGGCATGATAACAAGACGTCATAAAATCAAGAAATGTTAACCGATCGTGGTAAAATATGTTTCAAGTTAGGTCAATAGATAATTATAACAAAGAAATAATAAAAATATAAATTTAATAAAATATAAATAAATAATATAATTAATAAAAAATGTTTTAACAAAACTATTCATTTAACGAAGTACCATCGATACACTTACAATTTAAAATAATGATTTTATTTTTCTAAAACTTAAAATACTTAAAGAAATTCATAATTCTTATTTATATACTTTATAACTATTCAATTCTTCTGTTGGAACCTTTGGTGTGAAAGACTAAACTTGAAGAGATTTACCACTAAACACCAAAACGCTTTTTGTTCTTTCTGTTCGACGCACGTTTCGCTAACCATGTTAGCATCTTCAGGAGATGATTTAATCTCTCGTGAGATATATATATATATATATATATATATATATATATATATATATATATATATATATATATATATATATATATATATATATATATATATATTTTTTTTTTTTTTCTTGGGGAAATTGGTTGTTATCGGGCTGGCGGTCTGCAGTAAAACAAGTGTTTAATCGTCTCAATATTACTCTAAATTTATTTTATTAGACTCTCAATTAGACTCTAAAATTATTTTTTTATTTTTATTATTTAATAAACAATGAACTAGTATAGAACACCAACATGTTAAAATACAAATTCACACAACAATAAATATATAAACTTACAATTAATGACTATAGTTTTACTGTTTTACTGCAGACCGCCAGCCCGGCGGTTATATATATATATATATATATATATATATATATATATATATATATATATATATATATATATATATATATATATATATATATATATTCTTTGACTGAAGAGTCAAACTGTAGTTGGACTCTTCAGTCGAAGCGGACAACACTTGAAAATGCCAAATGCGATTTTGGCGAAACGTCGTGACTCGTGACTCGTGACTGATACTTAATAATATCATCAGTCCATCGTGTTTTCGGTCTTCTCCGTGGATGTTTGCGATCAAGTGGTATCCAGTCCAAGACTGCCCTGGTCCATCTTTCGACCCATCTCCTCGCTACATGGCCTGCCCACTTCCATTTCAATGGCTTTATTCTTCCAATGATGTCACTCACTTTCGTTTGTTCTCTGATCCATGTACAGGTATGTCTATACCGTCTAATAATGCCAAACATACATCTTTCCATTCCCCTCTGTGCTACTCGAAGTTTTTGAATTGACTGTGATGTGAGTATCCAGATCTCACTTCCGTAGGTCATAATGGGCAGGACACACTGATCAAAGACTTTTCTTTTCAAACAAAATGGTAGTTTGCTCCTAAACACTATATTGAGTATGCCAAAAGCCTGTCAGCCACATTTAACGGGTCGTTCCACCTCCCGGACGGTATCCCCCTCCATTGAAACCCTCTGCCCAAGATATATATAGTGATCCACAACTTCCAAATCCGTTCCTAAAATAGAAATCCTTTTGTCCTCAGCAAATGTATTGAACATGACCTGACTCTCCTTCTGGTTTATTTTCAAGCCAAATGGTTGCACAGCCCTTTGCAGCTCTTGTACGTGTCTTTGCAGCTTCTCTGGGTCTTGTGAAAGACGAAGGATATCACCTGCGAACCTAAGATGTTCCTTAATCCTGTTCTTAATCCATCCTGTTCCCAGTCAAGATTACGGAACACTTCTTCCAGGCAATCTGAGAAAAGAAGAGGCGATATTGCGTCACCCTGCCGTATGCCCCGCTCTACATTTATTCCAACCGCAAGATTGTCAAGATGGACTGTTCGTGTAACTTCATCATATATCGATCCTAGTAAGTTTACATAGGCTTTCTCTACACCTGGATTAAGCAATGCATCCATTATAGCCAGCTTTAAGATTGAATCAAATGCTTTTTCATAATCGATAAAAGCCAAATACAGTGGCGTAGTGTCGTTGTGTCTTTCTATGGCCTGCTGTAGAACCTGGATGTGATCCATTGTACTGAATCCACTTCTGAATACTGCTTGCTCCCTTGGTTATGCGTCATTAAGTTTTCCTAGTATTCTTTTGGGTATTATCTTGGTGAAAACTTTGTACACCACTGATGGGAGCTTATTAGACGGTAGTTCTTGAAATCTTCCCGTGCTCCTTTCTTATGTAAAAGAATTACTTCTGCACTTTTTTATAAGCTGGATACTTCTTGTTGTTTAAGGCATTTTGAGTATAATTTTGCTAGTGTTTTATGTAAAGTCCGACCACCAGCTTTTAATATCTCCACAGTTATACTATCCTTTCCTGGAGCCTTGCCATTTTTCATCGGGTCTATAGTTTTTGCCACTTCCTCCACCAAGATATCCAGCACTTGTTCATCATTAGGCATTGCTGTTCTTGCCTGATTCTGGTCCTCATGTAACTTTGAATAAAATCTTCGGAGAACCTCTAACATTTCCGTCCGCTCCCAGCCTATTGTACATCTTCACTCATTAAAGAAAACATTTGTGTCCTTTTCTTTCTCAGCTTCTGCTTAGCTTTGTTAATTCCCCTGTTTTCTTCCAGAGTTTTTTGCACTAGCTGAATGTTAAATCGGCGCGTTTTCTCTCGAATACGTTTTCTTATAGTTTTACAAATCTCAACGTACTCGACCCTGCCAAAAGGACTGTCTGCATTCTTCATTGTCCGGCGTTTGTTCATTAAATTAATGGTCTCAATGGAAATTTTTGACTCTTTGAAACACTTATCTTCTGGTGCTATTGAAGCCGCCGTTTTCAACACTTTGTTGGCGATTTCTTCATATTGGTCTGTACTGTCCATCTCCTCCGGGTCTTGTAACACAGTAAAACGGTTCGACAAAGCAATTTCAAAGTCTCTGCCCCTCTCCAGTAGCTTCCCAGAATCAACTTTACCCCTTTTTGATCTTATCATTCTTTCGCGCTCTTTTCGGCAGTTTATCCTAATCTTTGCTCGTACCAATCGGTGGTCACTTCCTATATTAAAATAGTTTAGCCCAGTACAATTGCAAAATATTGCTTTATTGAATTGATGCAATCAATTTCACTTGTAAGTCCAGATGGACTTTTCCATGTCCATTTTCTGTTGATCTTTTTCCTATAAAACAAATGCATAATATAAAGTTCTTGTCCTTCAGTAAAGTCAACCAGCCCGTCACCTCTATTGTCCCGCTCACCATTTCCATATGGACCAGTTGCATTTTCACCAGTTCTTGTTTTTCCGATTCTGACATTAAAGTCGCCCATCAGAATTTTATACCTACACTTCTCTTTGTCTAAAAGTTGGGCCACATTATCATAAAATTCCTCAATTTCTTCATCTCTATGGCTTATAGTTGGTGCATAAGCTTAGACGATTTGGAGCTTAAACTTTTTATTCAGCGGAATGACTCATTGAGCTAATCGGTCTGATATACTTTCATATTTGACTACACTGTCTTTCAGCTTTCGATTGATGATGAATCCAATTTCACTACATCGCCCGGGTGTAGAGTACGTGAACCAGTTGGTTCTAGCTTGATTAACTCTTCGCCCTTTCTTCGTGTTTCACAGAGCCCAATAATATCCCAATGTATGTTGTCAAGTTCGATTAACAGTTCTTGCAGCCGAATCTCCGTTTTCATAGTCCGTATATTAAGCGTAGCAACGTCAAAAGTCCAGTGGCAGCCTGATCTAACCCGGTGATTCTTAGCACCCTCTGCCTTGGGGCAGATCTTCCCGCTGCCGTAGGTAGTTGCTCCTTGGCCTCCGGGGAATGAGGGCCGTGTTTGAAGTTGTACTGTCATGTTGAAGGCATGGACCGTAATCTGCCACGCTGGTCCAATGCGGGTTGGTAGATTTTGGATCATGTTAGTCTGAGGCCTCTGCCTCGATCTGTCTGCCAGGGGTGACCCTCCCAGGAACTTACGCTCCAGACGGCATAACTCAAAGCCTCATTGTCCTGCTCAAACCTCTTTACCACATCAAAGTTTGATCCGCAAAGGGATATATATATATATATATATATATATATATATATATATATATATATATATATATATATATAGAGGGCGTTTTCAAAGCTGAGTCATTTAGTTTAACAGGTTGTAAAACTCGTAAAAAGAAATAATTTTACCAAAAATAATTTTTATAGAAGTTGCAAAGTAAAGAATTTATTAGCAGTTAAGTTAATAGTTAAACAAACCTGACTTTTTGATATTCTCGACCACTGCGTTGTAGAACTCGCAAAAATAAATCAATTTAGCTTCTACCCGTTGATAACGATAGGGATAAAAATGTTTTTGTCGTACAGTCTTCCACACTTTGCTACTAGTGTTCGTTTTCGACAATTTCTAAAATTTCTTTCTCAATCTCTGCCATTTCGCGTGGAGGGCGTCTTCCAGCGTGACCTCCCCGTTGTGCCTTTAAGAACCCTGAGTCGCGAATTCTGGTAATTAAATTTAAAAACTTTCCGCGTACATTTCCGTACGACAAGCTGCGGCTGCATTTTATTGCCACTCCCCATAAGTTAATATTATGTCTAGTAGCTCATTGTTTTCATAAACGTGTAGCAGTACCCAAAAATTAAACATACACTATTAAGTAATTATTACCACTGGTTAAATCGATCATCGCACTCAAAAGAAATATCGTACAAGAACACAAAAAAACTAGTCATACCCAGTATCAGCAGTAAACCAATTCTTTATGTGTTTACAATGCAATGGTCGAGAATATCAAAAAGTCTGGTCTGTTTTCAAATTTTGTAACTGTTAATAATATCTTTGCTACTTCTATATAAATGAAGTTTGGTAAAATTACTTATTTTTACGAATTCTACAACCTGTAAATGACAACTCTGAAAACACCCTATGTATATAGATGGGGTCCCATAACTTATCCGCCATAGAGCAACTAGTGATAGTAGAGATCAAAATAAGAGGGTTTAGTCAATAAATGTGTTGGCAAATGTTAGCTATTAAAAAGATACAGGGTGTTGAAAGTATATTTTGAAAGTATATTGAAACTATATTTTCGAAAACTTCAAAAATTCAGAGACCCCAGATTCAAAATCGGGGTAGTTGGGTTTTCAAAGGTGACAAATCCGAATTTGGTACTAGTTTGAGCTCAGTTCCTAGATGGTACTTACTACCTACTTTGTGAGAAATTAACTCGCTCATATTTTTTACCCTATAAAACTGGAAATATGTTGACATCAAAATACAATACAGAGCCTGCAGATGTTTCGCCAAAATCTCATTTTGCATCTTCGGTAAGAAAAATACCTTTTTTAACCTCAAATTCAAAAATGTCATACATAGTAATCTCTCTTTTTAGCTATAACTCTATCTCTTTTCTTTCTTAGCTGGCTGCACATTGTTACCAGACTCTTGGTCGAGTATTTGGTTATTAATAATCGAAAGTTGAAAAAACTTTTACTTCAATTATTTAAATAATTCTGTCGGTAACCCGGTTTTATTCATATAAAATAACATTCTGCAAATAATAAACTTTATCATGTGATATTTTTTATTCTATAAAGTTGAAAGGTTAATAGTGAAAATAAAGAAAAATCCGTGGCGGAAATCATTCTACAATAAGAGATTGTGTATGATAACGGTTAAAAATATAATTTTTCTAAAAAACTAGACGATGGATAATTACATGTCTTTTGTCACAATTACCGAATTTCAAGTCTTAGAATTGGAAAATCGGATTAGAAAATGGATTCGCTACTGCTTCATTAATATCTCCTGTCAATAACATCAAAAATACCGCGTAAATAACAATTACATATATAGGAAAAGTTTCTAAAAACCAAATTAGTTTCTAAAAATTTATCAAAAACAACTAATTTAAATATTTTTAAACAAATAATAGTCTGGGACGCCTCATTAAAAACAATAAAATTCACACGAATTAACTTTATAAATCAGGAGTTTATTTAGTTGGGTACGGTTCGTGTCCAAAAGTCTGTTGGACAAACAGGAAGGTATTTTTGCACTAAGCTCAACGAACATAAAAGAAGTTATATAACTTAACAAAATAATTCTCATTTTGCTAACAACTTAATGCCAGAAAATCAAACTTTCAAGGGTAAATTTAAAGTGTTACATAATTAAAATAAATCTAAACAACCAAATCTTTTATAATATGTCCATATCTATTCAAGTTTTCCGTTTAACATTCCTTCGACGTGCCTTCTAACATGTTCGACGTGCCATTTAATTTACGTTAATGCATGCTTTAGCGCATGTATCCTAGCGCAGAGTAAGACGCATGCCTCCTTCATAATCACATGTTTGCGTCAATTTCATTCAGCATTTCTGACCAGTTCAGTAAAGACGGTTTTTTAAAAACGTTAAAAACATTTGATTTTGTAAGTACCTACTGTTACAGTGTCATTTCAGTTTCATGAATATTTTCGTGTTGATAAGAGCACGGAAAAATACAGAAAATCAGTATGGACAAAGGAATATTTAGAATATTATTACAGTTTACTACAGAATATATATATATATATATATATATATATATATATATATATATACTAAAAAACATATCCCTTACACACTCAATTTGCAATTTTCTTACTTTTTATTTTATTTAATCTAAAAGTACTTTGTACCGTTAGGTGTCAGACTAAAAGTTTACATTTCAGCATGATGTTATATTTCATGAATTTTACCCTCCATAAGTTCCTGTTCAGTGCTATTTTTTTAGCCTCATTCCAATAAATTCCGCGTTTTTCTGCCGCTTATCGAACTTGTTCTTCCCATCTCAGTATATACATGGATGTCATTGATGGTCTCAGTACTTGATACACCTGTGTTTTTACCTCTTTCGGTATCTCTCTTTTTTCCTAGGAATGTTGTTTTTAGGGAGTTGTATAGTTTGTCTGCTTTTCCTATTTTTTCCTTCATTTTACCGTCTATTTTTCCATTACCTTCTTTTATTATACCTAAATATTTTTCTATAACTTTCCATCCAGTAAAATTTTATGTTTTATTTTTGTGCCTGCAATAAACATTGTTTTGCTTTTGTCGATATTTATTTCCATGTTTACTTTTCTTAGCTCTTTGTTATATACTGCTGCACAAAATTATTGCATGTTTAGTTCTGTTTTAAATTTATCCGTAACATTTCTGTAATTTTTATTACTAAGTCTGTTATTTTGAAGTTTTCTATATACATTAATACTGTTTTCTTTACATAAGGTTGCTTTAGAACATACTAGTAGTTGATATAATGAACCAGAGTATATTTTTTGTTTCAATATTTAATTGAAAGAACTACAAAAGGGGCAATTTAACATTATTTTTTTGATAACATGGAAATGTATCTGTATTGGGTATTTCCTAATCTAGCTCTAATTACAACTTACGTCCCTCTGGACAGAACATCTTTTATGGTCTTTAGCGGAATTTGATTCCATTCTTCCTGAACGACGATTCGTAATGCTCCAATTGAATTAGGAACTCGATTTCGGCTCGTAACAGTGTTTGGAAATATCCCATAGATGTTCGACGGGATTTAAATCGAAATTTAAAGGTGGTCAGTCAAACAACGCAATTTCGACTTTTTGTAAGTACTAGAACAATGATTCGGCAATATGTGTTCAAGTATTATCGTGCATTAGCATCAATCTGTCATACCCAATAAAGTCAACATATGGAAGAACATGTTCTTCAATGATGCTGCGGATAACCAGTCTACATTCATTTTTACATTCACCTCAACAAGCGCAGTTTGTCTGATGCCTTCCCGTAACACAATGGACCATCCATTGAAGCTCTCGGTTTGCACGAGATTACACGCAGCATATCGTTTCCCAGATCTTCTATAAACTATATCACGTCCATCAGGCCTCCACAATTGTATTTATATCTCATCTGAGAAAAGAACTTTGCCCCATTCACGTTCATCCTAATCAGCATGGTTTCGTGCAAATTGTTCATTCCAAAACTTCAGCATTCTTATGCCACTATATCGAATATTCTTTATATAGATTTGCATTTTCAGGCCTATATAATTCAGTTTATCCAAGAACTCAAACCATATGAACATTTGTTGCCTAGAACTACAGTACAAGTTACAGTAATAGTACTAATTCTAATTAGTAATAGGGATAAGAATAAATAATTTTAAATTTTATATAACAATATTAATATAACTTTGTTGTTGATTGACCGAAATAATCCATTATATAACATAATATATATATATATATATATATATATATATATATATATATATATATATATATATATATATATATATATATATATATATATATATATATATATATATATATAACCAAACACGTACATGGATGAATTTCAAATTGACCATGTTGCCATTTCGTACCACAATTATAGAGAGATTATGAATGTTCAAGTCAGGAAAGGAGCTAACATAGACACGGATCACTACTTGACTAGAATCAAACTTAGATTAAAACCTTCAAAACTTATTCAAAAGAGACTGCTAATACCAAAGTTCGACCCTACGAAAAGAAGAGAAGTTTTCACTTCTATCGTGTGGTCATAAGCACACCCGATTTATGTGCCTTTTTTTCTAAAAAATTATCAAAAATATCTGTTCTTATGTAAATAAAAAATCACTGGGTAACAAAAAACAAAAACAAAACGGAGACAAATTTCTCAGTGATTCTTTTTCTGTAATAAATTTGTCTAAGGAATAAAAATTTTAAAAATACAAAAATTGTAAAGTATATTAAATTTATTGTTTATAGTTATTTTTATATAATTTTATATATTTTATTTTTAAAATTTATAAAATACAAGAATTATTCCAACTGATTGTATGTCCTGATTCCCATGCGTGTTGACAAATTCTAGATTTATTAAAATCGCTCTTTCTAAGAAGGTTTTTATGTTCTTTTATTCTAATATCTAACGGTTTGATATCTCACCTATATTAAATTTGCCACATTCGCAGGGAATTTTATAAACCACATTTGTGGTATTCTGTTGTGTGTTATTTGATTTGGTATTTGTTAATATAGATCTACAAATATTTTTGTTTTAAATGTCGTTCTTTGTTGTATTTATTTCCTACCTTCCTTTTAATTGTGTCAGAAATACCGCGTAAGGAATTGTGAGATTAATTGTCTGAGAGTTATTATTATTATTATTAGTAAGTTGTCTGTTTTATCTGTTATCAAAAGTTTTAAAGATTTATCTATTTTGGGTAATGAATTGGATGATTCCACAGCCAACAGGATAGATGTCCCTATTCTTGACAAGAGAGTATATGTCGGTACCCTGAAAAGCCTAAACATCGAGAGGCGAAACATATGCCCTTCAATTGAAGAGGTGGGTGGGGCTCGTGGGTGAGGACTTCGATCTGTTTAGTTGCCCTTTTTTCATTGTCTGCGAGTATGGCTAGGTCGTCTGCGAAGGCTAGGTATGATATTTCTATGTTGTTTTTGGGTCATCCGAGTCGTATTGGTTTCCAGTGTCCTTGAGTTGTTTCCAGTTATCCTAGTTCCTTTTCCCCTTCCCTTAAGACTTTGTCCAGGACTAGGTTGAAAAGGAGTGGGGATAACCCATCTATTTGGCGTACTTCGGTTTTAATCAGGAAGGGTTCAGAAATTTCTCCCATAAATTTCACTTTAGAGATTGTGCCGGTCAGTGTCTACTTCATCAACCGTAGTGTTTTGGGGTCGAGTCCTTCTTCTTCTAGGATGTTGAATTGGGATGTTCCTGATAGCTTTGTATTTCAGTATTGTTTTTAAGTTAAAGATTTGTTCAGTGCATGAGCGACCAGGGCGAAAGCCTGCCTGGTACTCGCCAATTTTGTGTTTTAGTTGTTCCTGTGTTCTCTGGAGAAGGCATGCTGAGAAGATTTTGTAAGTGACTTGTAGTAAGGAGATTCCTCTGTAGTTGTTCACATCTCTTCTGTCTCCCTTCCTGTGCAGCGGGTGTACAAGAGCACATTTCCATTCATCTGGTAATTTTTCTGTTTGCCAGATGTTCGTGAAAATTTACGTGAGTTCCTGCAGTGAGTTTGGTCCGAGGTTTTTCAATATTTCCGCGGTGATACCATCTTCACCGGATGTGCTCGTTTGCCTCGCTGCAATGCACTTTCGCATTCCGAGTCCCATCACGGATGTTTTGTGTTCTTTTTCAATGGTTTCAATCAGTTCCTGTGCTTTTTGTGTAATTTTTCCCATGTATCTGCCTGTTCCTTTTCCCATTCCTCTGTAATGTTGGATTCCTTGATCCTTTTCGTGTCGAATTTATGTAGGTGTGCCTTCTTCTGATGAATTCTCCTTGAGGTGAATTTTACTTTGATTCGTGTTAGGTAGTGGTCTGAGTCGATGTTTGCACCTCTACGGTGCAACATCATGGATTTCTGTTTGTTGTGGGTATGAGATCGCAACGCGATCTATCTGGAATTCTCCAATCCGTTGTATAGGCGATCTCCATGTATTTTGTTTTCGTGGAGATTTTCTGAGGGATGTTGACATGATCTTCAGGTTATTCTGTTGGCATAGTTCGATGAGTCTTATGCCGTTCTTGTTGGTGCATTTGTGACCGGGGAATTTGCCTACGGTTTTCTGATGGATTTTTTCCCTACCGATTTGTGCGTTAAAATCCCCCAGTAAAATTTTGACGTCATCCTTTGGGACCTTTGCCATTATCTTTTTTAGTGTTGCCCAGAATTTCTCTGTAGACTTGGGGTCTTTCTTGTTGTCCCCGTTTGTACGTTGATCATGGTGTATATATATATATATATATATATATATATATATATATATATATATATATATATATATATATATATATGCCCACAAGGTAGCGTAACGGACCGTGGAGGGAAAATATTACAGAAATCTTTCACCCTTTCTCCACGTGGTGCCACCGATCGCCTTCGTCGAACTGTCAACCATGCGACGTCACGTGTCTCTCGGGACCGGTTTCTAGCCTTTCAGCCGTCATCAGCCGAGCTCTAGACGAACGCAAGGGAAGCAGTCCGGAGGGACGATCGGGGCCAGACCAGATTAACTGGCCATTTTAATGACGGGTCGTGATCGCACACAACTCACGCCATCATACGGCGAATGCTCGTAGCAGTCAGGACCGCTCGTAACATTCTGCCTGGAACCTCGGGTATAGTACCAGGTATGCCCACAAGGTAGCGTAACGGACCGTGGAGGGAAAATATTACAGAAATCTTTCACCCTTTCTCCACGTGGTGCCACCGATCGCCTTCGTCGAACTGTCAACCATGCGACGTCACGTGTCTCTCGGGGCCGGTTTCTAGCCTTTCAGCCGTCATCTAGCCTTTCAGCCGCCCATCATATACCTTGTGGGCATATATATATATATATATATATATATATATATATATATATATATATATATATATATATATATATATATATATATATAAACCCTGCTATCATTTCTGCACCATTTCACGAATAGGTTAATTGAGCGTCACCAAAAAGGAGTACTGCTAGAGTGTTCAAATAAAAAATATATTGTTTTAAAAGGTCTTTCTGAACTATTCTATACAAAAAATATATTTATTTTTCAATATTAAAAATTTTTACGAAAAAACCATCCATACTATATATACACACCCTTTCAATGAAACATCTTTTCTGAGTCCTGTATATAACGTGTTCAGATAAGCGCCAATTTGACGTCCTCTTAGAAGTATATTTTTCATTTTATCCACTATTGTGCGTCCGCAATGTTGCCAGTTCCACTATCTGTTGTATTTTGTGGTTACTGTATATAATATTACATACATACGCGTATCTGGCGTCCGGTTTGTATATTAATTACACCTTATCGCTTATATGACGTCCTTTTCTTCCAAATAACTGTAATATTATTTTAAAAGATATTTGACCCTGAAGAATTTGTCAAGGAGGCGCCGCAAGATTTATATATCCGAAAATAACCGAACGAATCCGAATTGAAGGCTGAAATAAGACCGAATTAAGACCATCTGCATATTACATGCATTTTGGTTTTGTAATACAGGGTGATAAATTTATTATCGTGAACGGATTTTTATTAATTTTTGTTAAGTTAATTATAACTAATTAAATTAATGTTAATACTAAATTAATATTATAAATTAATTAAAAAACATTTGTAAAAGTAGATTTTGAAGCCAAAACGCTACATATACTATATATAAATTATACATTTGTAATACAGAATATTTTGTTAAGTTTATTATCAGCCAGATATACTTTTTCCAGGCTATTATTTTGACATATTTATAATTTAATTTTGATATATAAATAAAGGTGGGTTTTAAAGGCAAAGGGCAAAGGCTAGCCACTAAGGCCTAAATATTGTCCCAGAACCAAGATTTATATTGAAGATTTTGGATCATATAGTAGATTACCATGGGATTATAGTAGATTATGGGCCCATAAATATAGCTGAAGATCCGGTATTTGCTTTACAAAAGGGTTGATTACTAGCAAAACATTTAGTAAGAACCACTCAAAAGCTATATCGATATACTGAGAAACTGATGAAACTCTGGTTTATCTTTGAATTTGGTTGTTGCCAAAGAACAATATCGAATTAGAAGCCACATGCAATGTCTAATTGCTTTTGAAAACCAAATTCCATCAGTAATGTGATGGAAATTAGATGTTCGTAAAAAATGCGGATTGAGCTGTTAGTCGCACAAAGATACTATCTCTCTCGAAAGTCTGACGAATTTTTGCTGGCTTGATTTTTGAAAGCATGGCTACTTTGTGGACGGACGAATATATAGCGCAAAAGCCGAATTTTTAAGGATAATCTTATTGATGTGCGCACAGTCGTTGATAAGACAGGGAAGCGCTTTGTTGACTATCATATCATGGATAGGGAATTGATGAGGCTGAAAGGACTGTAATCCGAAGAGAAGTTTTAGTTTCCCTTCTTTAGAAGCGGTAAATGCGTTAATGAGTTTTGTAAATATTGCGTTATGAAAAGAAGTTGACGATATTTCTGACCTCAGTGACATGCCTGGATCTGAAACCACGTTATCTTCGCGCATTTTTTGGATCATTTCATGGTCAGTGATGATGGTGACCATTATCTGATTTTAGGGGAGAATATCTTTAAAGAATTTTCATACAGTTGATCTGAGAGCTTGATGTGATCAGATAAAAAAGAAACACTTCCCAATTTTCATCTTTATCTAGTCGAAATCTGAGCAAATGTTTAAATATATACTGACATCGAGAATTATTAGGGCCTAATGAGTTTAGTTTTTTTTTTCTTTTTACACTAAACTAAATATTTCAACAGTTCAAAGGAATGTTTAATACTGGAGGATATGTTTCCATTAAAATATTGCCCTTTTATATTAATTATAAGTTACGTACAATATACGAATGCCCTTATTAATCTATTCATATGTAAGCTGAAAAAAGGACATTTTATAACCCAATACCTTTACCTAAAAATATTTATATATATAAAATTTAACAAACATGTCTAATTGGGGTCATTAAAAGATGATTGTAACATTTCATGATGAAAGTATTCTTAGTGTTTATTTAGTTTTTTATGGAATTATTAGGGAAGGAAGCTGGATATGATTAAAAATGTACCTGTAATACCAATAAAAGTTTATTTATCAACTATAATACCTATATAATGAACTATTTGCTAAGTATTTTTTCTGTATTCATTTTGAATATATACCTTAATTTGTGGCCATGTTTTGTTATCGAATATTCCAGGATGTAATATTTTAAGTTCATCTATTTCACCCTTTTTAGGGGGAATTTTATTTTTAATGTGATTTTCAAAATATAACACTACTGTTTGTTTTTGTTCGGTAGTCCAACGTATTAACTTTCTTTTCCTCTTTCTCTCGGTTACTCTAGGATCTTCAGTAGCTTCAATTTTATCATCAACGCTTTCTAGTAAGTCCATATGCATTTCATCTTCTTTCAACTCAGATTCGCTTTCGCTATCAATACTTCCATCATCGATAGTTAAAATATCGTCTTGTAGATCTATGTCTATTTCATCCAAGCTCTTACCCTTATAAGAACCTGCTTCACCTTTTTCCATTAACATCAATAGTTTGGAAATTTTGGCCGTCTGATATACATCATCAGGCAATCGATAAATTTGTTTATGTACATTGCTCGTATGTCCCATAAACGTGGCTAACTGTTCTATATCATTCGGAGACATATTAAAGATCTGAGTTATTGTTGCCAAGTGTTTTCGTAGTCTGGTGGATGTTATAGCTTCTGGATTTTTCAGTTTAGCGACTTTCACATGTTTTTGCATAACCTGGTATCCTGTGATTGGGTTAGATGTGTTCAACTTAGGAAACAAATATACATTAGTGTTACTTACAAAATTGCTTCTCAAATTAATTAAAATTTTTACATGATCTTGCAAATCTAAACTGAAAAGAACCGGAACACCACGTCCACGTTTTCCACGCATCACTACACGTTTAAATTTTGTCAGCAGTATTTTTTCGGTTGTAGTAAGGGTATCATTAAATTCTTCATAACTTTGATAAACAGGTGTATGTTCATAAATATGCAGAGGGATTCGTTGCATTTCCCCTACTCTTTTGCGATTTAGTAATAATAAGCGGCAAAAAACTGTTTCCATCAATAATTTGTAAGCATCTGTTCGCTGTTCGTCATATTTAAGTATTTCTACAGCTTTAGATGCAGTTTTTAAAAGATAGTTCCGAAATGTCTTTAGATCATCTGCTAAAGGTAATATGGTGAGTTTATTCCATTTTTTTGTGCTTAAATCGAAAGCAGCCATTGTCGAAATTTCAAATTTCCAAGAGTCTTGTAAAAGCTGTTTGAACGTTTGAAAATTTGCTTCCTCCTGCCCAGTTGATAAGGTGGAATTATTAAACTTTCGCTTTAAAGTGAGAAGAATTGCAACATCACAACATTGTTTCAGTGATGTTTGTATGTTCATTGCGAAAGTGGGTGAACCAAATACTTCTTTAATTGGATCAAAGTTAGAAATTTGTTTTGTTGCTTCAACAAATAAATCAAAATATTCTGGCCGGAGAGCGTCATACAAGTTCCTAATTGTGGGATGCAGCTCCTTTACTCTTAATAGTATTTTACCAAGCTCGCGCATTTTTCGAGAACATACATGTACTAAATGTTTTTCTCTATGACTTTTTAAATAGCGAGCACCAAATTTACATATTAGAAGGTCTTTCTTAACAGCTAGTGATATTTTATCTGCTTTCATTCTCGGAAACACTATTTCCCGTAAATCATTATCTATTGGTAAATGTTTCACTAGAACATCTTGAGAATCACTCAAATGAGAAAATATTGTACTTTTTCCTGGATTTTGCCAGCAATATTTTACATGTCGCCATAGGTACCGTGATTGATAGTATCCATAACAATATTTACATGGTGCGTAATCAGAACGGTGATTTGAAATCTGACTTTTCTTTACCGGTTTAATACATTTGTCGATATTTTGCAAGTGGTTTCCTTTTTTTCTCAAAGCTGCAATATGTTTTTTACGAATTGAATCTTTACATTTATATGAAAGTATCCTTTGAACTTCTAATTCAGTAGAATGATTCCTTACTAAGTGTCGTGCAAAATTGAGTACCTTCGATTCACAAAAATAACAAAGGTCTGGCGTTCGAATTACTTTAGACTTTTGCTCCTTTTTGTCCTGAGTTTGAATGTTGTCATTACCTAATATTTTATGTTGATTTTCTATAGAGACACATTGAAAATCGGTGTTTTTGTTGGACATGATGTCTTTAGTAATACTTTGAGCATTCGATATACTCGAATCATTTTCTTCAAAATACACATTTGGATGCTGATCTTGATCATTTATACAGCAGATCGTTTCTTTATCTGAAATTAAGCATATACAGATTATAACTTTTGTTCTATAGTTTATAATTTATAAATATATTCAAGAGGTATATACAATTAAAAACCATTAACATATCTTCATTTGGATATTTATAATAATCACACAAAGAAAAATAAGTATTTAGAAAACAATCCCATCTGTATAATCTCTTTTATTCCAGCATTATAAAATTTGACATCTTTTATAATATATACCATTCATAGATCAAAAAGACGCCAAATTTATTTAGAAGCACTTTAGAAAAAAGATTTAGCGAATAAAACAAAAAAAAAGGTATAATGTGAACATTTTCGTGCCATAACTTTGCTATTGCTTGCTATTTTAAATGTGGTCTAACTCAACAACAATGTACGGAAGTTCTACATTCGAGTTTTGGTGATGAGCCATCATAAATTATAAGTATTTATAGCTAGTTGCAGATTTTACGCGTGAAGTCACATGTCTCATTATCAAATTTCTGAAAGGTCGTCCATCCACATCTGCTGAATAGCGACAACCCTAGGCATTGACAAGAAATAAATCCATATGGTATTGTCTGGGCATTTGGCCATAGTAAAGCCTTGTTGCCGACCAAGGTAATATATTCATGCACTGTTTAAAAATAAATAATTGATCATTGGTTTATCTGACATTGTCGCTAGTGGATTTAGAGGAGCAAATAACTCTAAGTGCTGAATGGTATACAACAATTTGTTTACCAGATGCCATTAGTGAATTTAGTCAAAATATTCGAAGTCGACTCACCATCCTTCATCATCACAATATCGACTTTTGTTTCTTCCCGCTTATCAAACGCAACTTGCGTGGTCTTCAATTTTTAACGCGTGATCAGGCTGATTTTAGAATATTGTAGAACCTTTGCTCTCACCCACGTAGTAAATAACGTAATTAAAATATTCTACTGATCTTCTATAGCGTAGATAATATTTACATAATACTTCATTAATTGAAGAAAAATCTTCTAAGTAGGTCATATTGATTTATTAGAGAATCAAGGACGTTTTAAAAAGAATGAAAATGCAAAAAATAAACCAAACAAAATAATATTATATACCAAAATTACTAATTATTTCTGGCCCAGAATATATTGTTAAAATGTATCAACATTATAATAACAATAAGGAATACTGAAAACATTTCAAAATTTTAGTCTCCTTTTTCTGTAAGAAGCATATAAAATATTAGTCCTAAATAATTCTGAAAATATTTGTTTAGAAATCAATTTTAATACCACAAAAATAAGCTAAAAAATGATATCTTAAATTATGGTAGAATAATGGGAAAAAGCAATTTCAAATACAATAATAATACAATTTCAAAATAAGTAGTCTTATTTTTTTTACATAATTAACAAAATTTTACTTTAGAATTTCGAACGTAAATCGAATTTAAATACATTTTTTTGTTTTATGTGTACATAAGGTTTTGCACAATCTGCGCTTCTACTGTTTTGCAAATGTTCATTCAAATTTTCTAAGAGTTTTTGATATATTTTGCCACTTGTGGGTGTGGACAATTTTATTTATTTATAATATATTCCTGGCATTTACTAAACATTAACAAAATATTAACTGAAACGTTTTCGACGTGTATGTTTTACAAGACCGTTAAATCTTTTTTCTAAAGACATTTAAGAATATGCATCTTATTTCTGATATAATCCTTAATACTTGAAATTTTACTTTAAATTGCCAAACATATTCAAATTCGCGTAACCTAGCTTTTGTCTTCAAACGAATTACATATATGTTAACAGCTAATAACGTCTTAAAGTAACATTACATACCGTCATTATAACCATCAGCAGCTATCAATAATAATTTTAATTCCAGCACTAAAATTAAAAGACAGTTAGTTAAAGGACAAAAGTTGTTATAATATTTTCAAATTCACGTATCGTTATCAAATGGTTACCTTTTTTCTGTTCTTCAACGGATAAACCTTTTGTTGTTTCATATTTGGGTATATATGGTGTAAGTGGATCGTGTTGTACATTAATCACTAAATCGACCATTTTCTTGGTCCTTGTTTTTAATGACATTTTAAACCAAAAATAAAATATCCCTTAAGAAAAGAAACACCTAACCTAAAATAAAGTTACAAAACTTTTTACAGAAACGTATTTTTCTCTCTGCATATATAATAATTATAAATATCTTTAAAATAGAAAGTATGGTTTAATATAATCGAAATAGTAGATATACTAAATAACGAAAGAAGAAATAAATTATAATCAAATTTCAAGTTAATATATGTATATATAATACTAAAATAAAATAATTAATGTAATAATTAATGTAATAAAATAATTAATATTAATGTAAATTTTAATAAAATAAATAATTATGATATTGTACTCATTTAAAATAAAGACTATAATTTTTACGTAAAATATTACGTACTAACTTAGAATATACGAAGAACTAAAAATGAGAGTGGTAAAAAGTTAATCGTTCTCGAAGGCCTACGTTGCCAAATTTACAGGACGCAATACTATCAGTAGGTTAAAATAATATATACACAGTTACAATATACACTAATAATAACAACGCCTCTAACGGAATTAACGCGAACTAAAATATACAGACAACTTTTGTGGAGATATCATTATAGCGTCCACGTATGAACGGTTCTGCAGCTATCTGTAATATATTTTTAATCAAATAATTATCCTTTTATAAGATGGCAGCAACTTCACTATTCTGTAATAAAAAGTGAGCTCGATTGTCCCTAGTGTAGCGGGTAAAAAACATGCGAGAACAATCGTGCGTCCGTATACGGACGCCCTAATGCGGTGGACGCAGAATTTAATGCAATTACCACAATGTATGGACGTCAAAGCAACGTAAAGACATATATATATGTATATATATATATATATATATATATATATATATATATATATATATTGATAAATGGCGTACCATTTGATGTGGTGACACTGGCTGTTTCCTCTTTGGAGGAGAGGCTGACCAACATATGATGCGTCTTTAGAACGCGTTTTGTTTGAGTCTGAGTTGAGTTTTGTTGAGAAGATTTGTTTTAGTCTTGGGCACAGTGCGACAAAAACTTTAGTTATTAAAACTTCAACAGACCTATGGAAACAATTGTGTTCTTATAACGGGTCTTTCGAATTGAGCGCTTTTTTAATTCTTGAATAAAACACAGATGGCATTGTGCATTTGTCTAGATCTAGTCTCATTTTAGAAATGTAATGTATGAGATTTATAAAAATGGATTCGTACACAATACAACAACCGCGTTAAAATTGTTGAATAATTTTCTGACAATGGGCATTCGGTAAAAAATTGTTTTAGCGCCCATCTGAAAGATCTATCTATCGATAGATAGTGCCTATCAAATTGTTAAAAAAATATATAGAAATTGGTTCTCTGGAAGGTAAAAGAAGAGCAATATATAGTCGTACTGATCATTTACAAGAGCATATTGATTTTGTAGGTCAAGGTGATACTGAAAACCCAGAAATTTCCATTAGTCGACATTCACAACAATTTGAACTCAATAAAGAACATGGCGTATTTTACGAAAGGATTTATATCTGAAGGCATATAAGGTTCAAATATCACAGAAACTAAAGCCACTGGATCATTCAAAGTCGTGTATTTGATCAAAGAACAAACAGATGATTTTTCTGAAAAAAAAAATTCTGATGAAGCACATTTTGAATAATAAAAAAAAATGCTGCATTTGAGATGAGGAATATCCACGAATGATTCATGAGAAACCTTTACATCCTAAACGCGCCACTGTTTGCTACGCATTAGGTGATGTAATTGGGTCGTATTTCTTTCAAAATGCTACTGATGAAGCTGTTAGTTTAAATGATGTTCGATATCGTGAGATGACAACTGGATTTTTGTAAGCTGAATAGAATAATATTGATCTGGAGGGGATATAGTCCCAACAGGATGGGGCTGCACCTCACTCTGCTAATGAAACCATTGATTTATTAACAGAAAAATCTTCTTGGATGAGTTATTATAAGAAACGGTGATGTTAATTTGATACCAAGAGGTAATTTGATAGCGTTGGACTATCTTCTTTGGGGTTACGTCAAGTCAGTTCTATAAGAAAAATCGACAATCGATTCCTGAACTAAAGGATGAAAGATATTGTATTTCCTGTTTGAATGGCATACAATATGCTTAAGTGGAAGAAGCCGAGGGACTTTGGCAGTGGCGGAACGTGAGGGAGGGCGTTGGGAAGCCGCCCTTCCAGCATTTATCACAGTAAACAATTTTTCAGAGCAAAACACTGTATTTTATTTTCGTTCAGTTTCTTTCCTTTAACTCACTTTACTGGTTCACCTCCTATATATGGTTTCAATAGCACGAAAAATAAAAAGGGGGAAGGGGAAAGCAAAAAAAATCTTCAATAGCACAATTTTCTTCTACGCCCTACCACTTTAAAAACCCACGAAAAACCCCCGCCGCTGGACTTGGGTAATACGTTTTGGATTTAAACCAACTTCCTTTAGCCTTATTTTTTTGTTTTTTCCCTAACATTAACTCGCCTTGCATTCAGCAGTTCATTTTTTAGATGCAGAACAATAAATGTGCGATTTCGTAATGACTGAAGTTTTAAGTACCGATCATCCAGCATTTGTGCAATATGTACTTGCCAACGATCCTCATCAGCAACAATTTTAACAACAGCTAATGAACACAGAACCGACACACAATAATACACTAACAATGGCACCCTAATAATGTAAAACAAAAAACACACTCAGATATCGGCATAATTGTACAGCAATGATAATTCTTTTATGAAATGCGATGTAAAAGCTTTTAGATATCCAGATAAGTGTTAAACAATACCTATATGTACAGGACATTTCAAAATAACAGACTCAGACATTTAAAAAATTTCACAGCTGTTATGTCAAAATTAAAAAACACCTCTTTTAACAAATATGCAATATTTTAGTCCAGCAGTGTATAAGGCTAAGTTATGTTGTAATTTTTCTTCAAAATCTGCCATTAGGGTCATATGATGAACAGTAATTCTTATGTTGTCACTGTTTTCTTTTTTCTAAAAGTTATTTTTGTATTTTTGCAATTTTCTTTGCTGTTTTTTTACAACATCGTCAATAACTACTGAAAATAACAGTTAAATAATTTCTATTACTCTCCCTTTTAGTAAATATTTTACAGGTAAACTTGTTAGTGTGATCCCTCTATAGTTTTTACTTTCTTTGATCTTCTTTTTTACCCAAGGGCAATTTTATACCCATCTTCCAGTCTGTTGGTACTTTCTTTTCTATTATGATGTCGTTTAGCGGTAATAAAAATTCTTCCTTTGCTATTTCTCCCATATATTTCAGCATTTCTGCTGTGATTTCATATTGCTCTGGAGTTTGCAAAAAAATTATTTTTTTAATTATTACTTTCAAAATTATATACTCATTTTTCGTTCTCAAATATAATTTAATAAAATAAAACTACTTTACTTTAAATTAAATTTGTAAACTATTGCAAAAACTTGCAGATTATATCAAGAAGTTGAAAGGGAAAGCACAGGGGAATCAGTACGCTACCTCTGCGCCTTATCGTGCGTCATGATTTTTCCTTGCGTCCTTGCATGCCTCTCGTTCAACATCGCATGCGTCTAACCTTTCAATAGATGCATGCGTCTTGACGACCAAAAGTTGAACAAGTGTGGACATACCTTTAGAGAGTCTGGAGATTAATAAAAGAATAATTTGTATATTTTCCTAAATGACCTGGTAGACTTGAATGGTTCACCCTTGTCAAATTTATAATGCGCGTCTAGACATTGAAAAAATAGATTTCCCCACTATCATCGTTTATAGTATTATTAGGTCGATTAACAAATTAGGTTCTAACTATTTTTCTTACTGTTTACTTTAATAGAGTTCGTATTTGAAAAAGGCACTGTGTGTTGAAGTTGAAGATAATACATACAAATTTTAAATACAGTACAAATTTAGATATAAATCTTAGCTTGTTTATTTGAAACTAAATGTTATATCGGCTTGAAATTCATTGAATATTGCTAGAAATGCAATCACTTTGACGATCGTATCGCCATCTATCGATAAAGTATCTGACCTTTCAAGCTACCCTGGTAAAAGACATTAATTTTAATGTCCCAATATTTTTCGGATGTGTTTAAAACAGAACTGTAAATATTTATATGTTAAAAATAGAACGCATTACAGGTAAGCGTAGATAACGTAATACCCTTAAAGCCATAGAGTCGGACACGTGCTCTACACTTCCGCTTTCTGCTTGAACGCTGGTGTAGGGTGAGCTATAGAGATATACCACATGACAGTGGTATAATATGCTTTGATGTTTCGGTTACCAGACATGTCGAAATAAAATAATTATCCGATAATTGTGTATTTAAAATATGCATTTAATATAAAGGGTTTTCCAATAAGATTATGAGAAGTTTCAGATGAGACACATTGATAACTAGGGATGTGATAAAATAATCGATTTTAATATTATTCGATTATTTTTTCAAATAATCGATTTTTAATAATTGATTTTTTAAATAAAAACCAACCAAAAATTAATCCACTATGTAAAATATACAATTCAATCGATTTTTATAAACAGCGCCATCTATGCACCGGATGCTAGAAGTTTGTTCCCTTGAAGGGGAACAAATAAGACAATATATAAGATATATTATCTTATATATTATCTTAGGAATAAATTGATCGAATGGCGCCATCTGTACGTATATATATATTTGAAATAGGTAGGAGTAGGTAGCATTGGTAAAGCGGTACAGACTAGAGAACATTTTTATTCCGTCGGTTACAGTTTCCTATTTTTCCAATAGCTCTATTTTTGATTTTCTTTACTGAAAAGTGATGATTAATAAACATTAAACATGTATTCAAACGGTAAAACTTCTAAAAGCGGCTGGAAAAAGTATTGTATAATAGAAAATAACAAAACGCAAATACTACCCGAAAGAGCTAAAAAAATGTAGTATTACTACAAATTTAAAACAACATATGGAGCAAAAACATCCCACTGTACGACTAGCTAATCAGGTAAGAAAAGTTATTACTTTTAATAATGGTGTTTGATTGATTTGTGTTTCATTTAACTGTTTATTTTGTTCTTGATAAACAGTGTTAACATAGGCATTGGCTTCATATGGCAATCAATTTCACTAACAGCTCATGTGTTCGGTGTCGTGTAATTGTTAGGGATGTCAGTCAAATGTCAACTGTTGCGAGTTCGATTCTTAACACCTTTTTTTATTGTTTTGTTTTTATTTAAACTATATTTTAACAATATAAAGCTTGACAGTAGATTGACAAGTAGGTAAATATCAAACGGTGCCACCACTCAAGCCCCCACCAAATACCGCCTCTCAAGCGGTTAAAAAGAAAATGAGAAGGGATACAGAAATTCGCCATGACCGGTAGAACCTACGGTAGCTCAGTTGGGAAAGCGTACAGCTAGTTATCGCAAGTTTCGGGTTCAAGTCCGGTCGTGGATACATTTTTCGTATCTTTTATATATTTGATAATATAAAATTATTCTTAGTAGTGTTTATTATAAGGTATTGAAAACCTTATTATTTTTGTTGCAGTAGAATTTCCGTGAGGATGATCAAAGCAAAATCGGGCAGACCCTTGATGCATCGATACCATCTTCATCAGCAACAGAAATTGAGGCTGTAACTTCAACGCCGAAGCGTGCCAGATCAGGGTCTAAAGCTCCTTTTTCGAGGATTTTAGAATATGGCTCAGATGGAGATAAAAATAAGAGAATCACTGAAAACATAGCAAAAATGATATGCCAGGACGGTCTCCCCTATAGTATGGTAGAAGAAGTAGGGTTCAAAAAGTTCTTGAAGACAGTGGCTCCTTTGTACAAGGTTCCGTGCCGTTAAGCCATTAAAAATATTACGATTAGTTAAAATCGTCTCCCTCACAGTAGATTGAGGGAAGGATTTGCAGTTAAGGATTTTTGCACGTGACAGTGCACTTCTCTGTAAAACTTTGAAATGAAGTCAATTAATATTACATGTGAACCACTTCCATGCAGGACCACCATACAGGAGAGTATTTGTCAGAGATAATTAATAAAATTTGTGAAGATTGGGGTTTGTTGTCATGAAAAAATTGTTAGCGTTACTACTGACAATGGCGTCAATATTGTTAAAGTTTGGCGGCGCAAAACATGTTCAGTGCTTAGAGCATACATTGAACTTGGTAGTCGAAAATTCAGTAACTAGAACTGATATAAAACTATTCCTGAACAAAGTCTGCAAAATCGTGACTTGGTTCAACCAGAGAGGTGTCGGCAGACACCTGCGACACCTAAAGAATTGCGGCAAGGACAAATGCGTCATAATGTTTCCGACTGAAAACCGAATCATTTGATAGGTGACGATTCGTATTAATGACTGTAGGGTCTATTTTTGGAAAACGGCCTGTAGGGTCTATTTTGCACTGTAGGGTTTATTTTGATAAATCACCCGAATGCTTCAAGCTAATAAAATTGTTGTGCTGAACGAAATTGAAAAAAATTTAAAACCTTTTCAAAAAGTCACCCATGAAATGAGTGTGGAAAAATATGTTACAGCTAGTAAAGCAATACTCATTATCAAATGTTTGAGAACTCCGTTAGACACAATAACTCCAATGGGTGATTTGGCAAATCAATTGAAAAATTCTTTGCAAAAAAAATTAAGCAAAAACATCCAAATGGTGCAACTTTTTTCGGTTGCAAAGTTTTTGGATCCTAGATTTAAGAAGATCCAATTGAATGAAAACAATAAATTAGATAAACAAATGTTTAAACATCGAAAACAATGATGCACCAGTTCTGCGAGCTCATGCGGTCAGTTCTGAACCATCCCCTTCATCAGCAGCGGCTATTAACGAGCAAGATATATGGCAGGCTCACCATGAAAAGCTAATAGCAGCTAACACGCCAAAGACTGAAAACGTTACTCGTTATCCAGTTTTAAAGCAGATTTTCTCGATGTATGGAAGAACTACGTAGGAGCTTTTCCTAAGCTATCCGAGTTGGCTCTAAAGCACCTGCCGGTGATGGCCTCTTATACGTCAGCAGAAAGGCCGTTTTCCAAAACAGAGAATGGTGTTAGGAAAACTCGTAACCGTATCTCAGGGAAGAGATTACCAAAATCATTATTTTTAAACTCTTTTAAGGAAGATTTACGGCAATAATATTTTGTTTCTTTTAGTTATTTTGTTTAAATTTTGAAAACAGAAGTTTGTTTAGTTTTTTTTTTTGAAAATAGAAGAAATTTTCCTTTTAGTTTGTTTTTTTGTTTATTTCGTTTTCGTTTATTTTTACTTTAATAATGTATTAATACAGTTTCTATATCGTATATGCCTTAAAAGTAACGTTTATAAAACATGACGGGTGATGGGGGTAACCTGTGAGTACTTCTTTGTCCTTGGAAAAAGTTATCAAAGATAGATACCCAACCCAATTATAGACACCCATATTCGTTCGTCTTAAGACTCTTCGTGTTATTATTATACAGAAAAATATCCAGATTTTCAAAAAAAAAAGATTTTTTTTCCGAATAATCGATTATTTTCTTTAAAAAAATCGATTTTTTTAAAATCAATTTATAAGTAGCCAAGAAAAATCGATTATTATTTAATCAATTTTTTTCGTTCAATGTCACATCCCTAATCATAACTACAAGTGATAATAATGCGGTAATTTTTATTTTATCATAAAGAATAATTAATGGCATTATGATTTGAATGTAATGTAGTTCTATTTGTAACCTGTCTGTGTCTGTGTCCTGTCGTCTGTAACTATATGTGTGACCATCCATCAGCACTTGAACTTTTGTTCAAGTTATGCAGATATGCTTTTATTCAACAAATAGTTATTAAAATTAAAAGTATATTTTACTCACTCTGCATAAGAAAAATGATAGTTAAGGATTCACCCTAACAAATGTATTACTCTCATTATGGTAGAATGTTATGAAATCCTACTGAAAGCATAAGTGCTGAATATCATTGTACTCGACTTATACCAGGTGTGGCGGTTAATAATTCTTATACTTTTAAAAGATGGCACTGGAAACGAAGGTCGAATCGAGCCAAATAAAGAGCATTTGCGGCACGTATGGGGGTTGCTATTTATGTATCCGGAATTGGCAACAATGGTGTTGCTAGGCGTCATGTGACATATACGTCGTAAAGTTTGACAGTATGGACTGCATACGCACTCAGAACCTTTTATCATGCAGACGCTATTTTATTTAGTGACTTAGCAATTTGTATGTGTGACTTGGCAAACTTATGAGAATTTTCGTGCCATAATATACTACGACTTTCGACGTGGATTATCTCAACAACAGCCCATCGATCAACTCACTTCAACTTTTGGCGATGAAGCACCATTTAAAACGACTGTATATCACTGAACTTGAAGAGATTTACCACTAAACAGCAAAACAGTTTTTTGAACTGCTCGACGCACCTTTCGCTAACCATGTTAGCATCATCAGGAGATGATTTAAAAGATGAGATGAGAAGAGATGATTAAATCATCTCCTGATGATGCTAACATAGTTAGCGAAACGGTCGTCGAGCAGTCCTAAAAAGTGTTTTGGTGTTTAGTGGTAAATCTCTTCAAGTTTAGTGCATCACACCAAAGGTTCCAATAGAATAATTGATGTATATCACTGGTTTAGTAAAATCAATCGTGGCTGTCGTTCGCTCTCGGACGAATTTAAAGACGGTCGTCCAGAAACGGTTGTTGTACCAGAAAACATCGATATTGTACGCGAACTTAATGTGGAGCGGGTTCGAATCCCGTACTAAGAAAAAAAGTCTTTCTAAAATTCTTGTGAATGTTCCTAGGTAAGAGTATAAAATCTGACAAGGAATCACCCCTCAGTCACGCCAGTTCCAGGCTGGGTAAGACTTTCCGGCTTCTGAGAAGTTTTCTACGTTGGTCACTCGCCAGTCGGTAGGCTTCTCGAGATACTTTCGGTTAAGCACAAAACCAAGGGTTGATAGCCCGAGGGGGTGGGGTGCTGACCGGGGTTTTCGGTAGCTGATGAGCGTGGTTCGGAACCACGTTAAGCTGTAGGTCCAGTCGCTAAATAGCCTTCTCAGTTGCTGATGCGCCTCTAACCCCAAAACTTTACTGTACTGTACGCGAACTGATAAACCAAGATCGTAATGTGACATACCGTAAGATTGAGGCATCCCTGGGCATTAATACGACAAGCATACACAAGATTTTACATGAATATTTAGTCGTAAAAAATATTTGTGCACGTTGGATTCCGCATAATTTGACAATCGCTCAAAGAAGGCTCGTGTCGATTGGTGCAAAGAAATGCTTAAAAAAAACAATCATGCTGCCTCGAAAGACGTGTATAACATCTATATAGGTAACGAATCTTGAATCTGTGTGTATGAGCCCGAAAGTAAAGAGCAAGAAACACTTCGGAGCAAATGGTCACCTGTTTTTTGCAAATAAATGGGCATGTCGCTACAGTATTACTAGAGAATCGTAGAACGATCAATTCTGAATGGTACATTACAATTTATTTGGCAGAAATCGACGCAGAATCATTCTTCACCATGACAAAGCGAGCTCTCACACATCGGGCCGAACCATTCAATATTTTACCGGTCAAAATATCAAATTGCTGGCTTATCCGCCATACAGTCCTGATTTAGCACCCAATGATTTATTTTTGTTCCCGTTCGTGAAGAATAAACTACGTAGTCGATGATTTTCGACGCCAGAAGAAACGGTTGATACGTTCAAAATGCATGTTTTGCACATACCTCAATTGCAACGGAAAATGTGCTATGAAAATTGGTTCAAACGCATACAAAAGTATATCGATCATCGCGGAGAATGTTTTGAAAAACAATAAAACCATTTTCAAAGATAAGTATTTGTTTAAATTGATTATTCCGTATATATAAATAGCAATCCTCGTGCTACTTTTCTTGTTCAATCAAAAGAAAAACGCGAGTGGAAGCCGTCGTATACTTGTGGAAACTTATGACAACATCCCAAAGCAAAACGCTTGTAGGCAAACGCTTGTTTAGGCGATTCAAAAGTGATGATTTCGACTTGAAGGTCAAAGAACGCCCAAGTCAATAGAAAAAAATTGAAAATGCCGAATTGCAGGTATTATTGGAAAAAGACCATATGCAAACTCAACAACAAATCGCAACGATGTTAAATGTTGGTCGCCGAATTATTTGTGATCGCATACCATCGGAAAAATCCGGAAGGCAGGAAACTGGGTCCACATCAGCTAAACGACAGACAGAGAGATGGAAAAGCGAAAAACGATGTGCGAAATTTTGCTTTTGATTGGAGACAAAAAATGGATATATGTCGAAAACCCAAAACACGCATCATTAGTTGACCCAGGAGAACCATCAACATCGATCGCAAGACCGAATCTCTTTGGAAGGAATACAATGTTGTTCATTTGGTGTGATCAGAAAGGTGTGTGTACCATGAGCTTTTGAAACCAAGTGAACCAGTTAATACAGTTCTCTACCGTTAGTATTTGGGGATTTTAATTTTTAGTAATAATAATTTATAATGAGTTAAAGGAAAGAAACTGAACGGAAATAAAATATGGTGTTTTGCTCTGAAAAACTGTTTACTGTCATAAATGTTGGAGGGGCGGCCCCCCAACGCCCTCCCTCACGAGCCACCACTGAAGTTTGGGGATTATATTATAGAATAAAACTGTATTTATTCTTTAGTACCAAAAAATAGGACTTTACTTATGGACACCCTTAATATTAATGTGAAAGCCATCCATATATATATATATATATATATATATATATATATATATATATATATATATATATATATATATATATATATATATATATATATATATATATATATATATATATATATATATATATATATATATATATATATATATATATATATATATATGTATATATATATATATATATATATATATATATATATATATATATATATATATATATATATAGACAGGGTGTCTCATAACATATATATATATATATATATATATATATATATATATATATATATATATATATATACAGGGTGTCTCATAACTTATCCTTACATAGAGTTTAAATCACGATTAGAAGACTGATTCAGTCTGGGCATTTTTCACAAATTATTTAATACCAACTCAAGATTGCAGAAACTTGTTTCTACCTACATTTAAGGCAAAAAACAATGACAGTTATCATCGCGACGTAATAATTTGTGTACAACATTAAAGGAACACTGTGAATTTTCAGAAATTTCAGAATTTGCAGAATCTTCAGCCATCGACAAGATGTGCAACGAAATATTCGAACACAAATATATCCCAAACAGCGTGATATATCGATATTGACGAAGGGTACGGGAATTTTACGGTACAAGGGTTTTTTACGTGAGAATTAAGACTCTTCTCTATTTTGAAGTCAAAATATTCCCAGCTTTATAGGGTAAAAAAATGTGAGTCAGTTAACTCCTCACAAAATAGGTAGCAAGCGCCCTCTAGGAACTAGGCTCCATCTAGTACCAAATTCGGATTTGTCACCTTTGAAAACCCAACTGGCCCGATTTTGAACCTGATATCTTCAACCGTTTTTAAATTATCTCCATTTTTCGAAAATTTAGTTTCACTTTCAGTACCCTGTATCTTTCTAATAACTAACATTTTCCACACACACAACACATTTATTGACTGAATCCTCTTATTTTGATCTCTACTATTACCAGTTGCTGTATGGCTGATAAGTTATAGGACACCCTGAATAAATAAAAAGAAAATTTTTGTTCAAAATCTTAAATCTCTGAAAGTTCTTCACCGATTGCTTTAAAATTTTGATACAATATTGCACTGTTTACGCGCATTTTTATATATTTCTGTTATATAGATGTCACACCTGTGACAGATAAAATCGTGCTGTTTTGAAAATCAGCGTCATCTGTTGGACTTGACAGCAACACACACTATACTAAATATTATACGGCAATGGGAGAGCCATCTCTTGAACGTAACAGCAACACACGCAATACTAAACATTGCTCATGCTGAGCAGCGGGCTTCTTGAAAGCTACAGTCAATTAACATTTTCAATGTTTTCGATTGCATTGTTAAATTGAATTTTCATAGCTTTCAATTTATTTTTATTTTGATTTAATTATTTAACCCAACTGAGCCACAGCAACCCGTGGCCAGGTACAGCCACTTATTAATAATACAGGGTCCATATGGTGGTACAAGGGGATATGGTGTTTTTAAAAAAATCGCCTAACTTTTATGTTTAAACGAATATCAAAATTTATTGCTTCTATACTTTAGTGGAATATGGCCATTAAAGTATATATAACACAGTCAGGTGCAAAAACTCACATCACTTAGGTGGAGTCCATTTTTGTCGAGGCATTCTTGTAGATGGGTAGCAAAATCGCCATACTCCCTTCGAGCATGGCACGAGGAATCCTTTCAATTTCAGGCGTTATGGTTTCGGAAAGAGCTTCAGGAGTTCGTGATTTGTTTATGTAGGTTTTGGATTTTAAATAGCCCCATAAAAAGTAGTTACAAGCTGAAAAGTCTGGTGACCCAGGTGGTCATTTTCCCAAGCAACGAAATAAGGCGCCCAGAGAAATGTTCCCTTAAAAAGGCCATTGTCGCTCTTAGCATATGGCAAGTCGCCCCATCTTGTTGGAACCAAAGCGTATTGAGGTTAATGCGTCGTCTTCTTAGTTCTGGCAGAAAATAATCACGCAATATGTACTAACAGACATTGTTCGTCCGTTTTCACGAAAAAAATACCTCCAATAACGCAAGTTCGAGATACAGCACACCAAACAACTGTTTGGTGTGCTGTATCTCGAACTACTACTCTCTCGGAGTGCACAGGTCGATCATGTAGTTCTCGGGGATTTTCGGGTGCCCAGTATCGAAAGTTCTGTGTGTTTACCATCCCCGATAAATGAAAATGGACCTCGTCACTCATGATCAAAACGATGTTGTCGTCCAGCAATTACAACATCCTTTCTGCGAACCTACGCCGTCTCACATAGTCATTTTGTTACATAATTTTATACGGATAGAAATAAAGGTCCAAGTGTAAAATTCTGCGAAATGACTTGTCTGATATTCTAAGAGCGCGAGTGTGACGTACCGCTGAACGGTAAGCGCTGCTTTCCACCTTTTCAATGTTTTCCGGGGTTCGTACTGTTCGATCTCCGCCCCGTGCAATCCCAGGTCTCAACGATCTTGTTGTCTGAAATTTGTTTCATCCACTTCATAATGGCATCGCGTTTTGGAACGCGACCAACGTTAAAATGATTTCGAAATCGTCGTTGTGGAAGCACTCAGAATGACCAGTTTCAATAAAGGATTGTAAATAAACACACGATGTGCCACTGGTCAAGGCTTCGTGGCTAATGAAATGGCATCTCGGATCGAGTAGATATCAACCATCTTAAAAACATTCGCTCGACACTGCCGCGCGTAACTCTCATTTCAAAAACACCATAACCCCCTGCCAGGCCCTGTATAAAAACTAAAATGGAAATAATATGTGCTATCAGATGCAGTGCTTAAAAACACCAGTAGACATGATTTTTGTAACATTGATGAGAATGCTCCTTTTACGTTTTATTTAGGTAGTTATTAAAACACCTTTCGACAGAAATAGCCTAGCACACCCCGTCTTCAAGAACCCCATCTTCTTGAAATTATTTATACCTGACTTTGGAGTACACAGGTATGGAGTACTTTGGTAGAAAGTATGGGTGTTTTTTCTGTCTATGGGACAGTAGGGCAACAAAAGGACATTACAGTAAGGACGGTTGGTCTAACGGTCTAGATATCTCACATATATAAAATTTTCGCATTTGTATGGAATTTTATAAACCACATTTTTGGTATTCTGTTGTGTGTTTGGTTTGGTTTTATTAACATAGATCTAGAGTATTTTTGGTTTTAAATGTCATTCTTATGTTGTATTTATTTCCGACTCTTTTAATTGTGTCAGAAATACCGCGGATGTAAGGAATTGTACGGTTAATTGTTTGAGAGTTATTATTATTATTGTTATTAATAAGTTGTCTGTATTGCCTGTTCCTCACACTCCCTTACATCCGCGGTATTACTGACATAATCAAAAGAGTAGGAAATATATACAACATAAGAACGACATTTAACCCAAAAAATACTCTTAGATCTACATTAATAAAAACCGAACCAAACAACACACAACAGAATACCAAAAATGTGGCTTATAAAATTCCCTATGAATGTGCCAAATTTTATATAGGTAAGGCATCTAGATCGTTAGATGTTAGAATAAAACAACATAAAAACTTCTTCTTCTTAGACTTAGAAAAACTTCTTAGAAAGGACGATTTTAATAAATCTCGAATTTGTCAACACGCATGGGCCTCGGGACTTAAAATCAATTGGAATAATTCCAAAACGGTATTAAAATAATCGGTAACAAAATATAGAATAATTAAATAAACCGCTATTATTAATTTGAATAAAAATAACTGTATTGCTATGCCTTCGGTAGATTTAAATTTATTGTCATTAAAAACTTATTGTCAATGTAAGTATCATTGGCATATTCACAAAATATATTTACCTTCTATCTTTTCAATATATATAGAAATTAATATAATTTAATTTTTAGATTCGTTTTGAAAACGGGAGGAGAAGGCCTCCCGAAATGTTAACGTTAAAGAATTTGTATTTATTTTAGAAAAATTTTGTATGTTTTAAATTTTGTTCGTTAGACAAAATTATTACAGAAAAAAAATCACCGAGAAATTTGTCTCCGTTTGGCTTTTTGATTTTTACCCAGTGATTATTTACGTAAGAACAGATATTTTTGATATTTGTTTGAGTTTTAGATCGTGGCAAAAAAAACAAAAAAAGAAAAAATAAATGAATAGTTTATTCAAAATGTTTTCCCATCTTTCTGACAATTTGTGGATGCTCTCCCAGAAAAAACATACAACTTTTGAGGTGGTCTAGTCATCAAGCCATTTTTCGACATCTTCGTAATTAAAGATTAGATTGACATAAGAGATTAGATTGTGAACCGAACCACGTTTACAGCCCCATCTATTAATTAACGGTCAATACCTGATATATTTAGTTTTAAACATTCATTTTTTAACAGAAGGACACCAATCCAAGAAGGAAATGGGCTGTAGTATCACAAGAAAAAGAAGATATGTAATCTGCGACTTGTTCACTATTCCTTTGTACAATTGTGATTATTAGATCATCTAATTAATTTGTCATAGTTTTCGTCGTAATTCATTATTGCCGCTTTGATATTTAGTTCTTAAATAATTTTTTGTAGGTAATTTTTTTATCTATTATCAATATTATATGCATATTGCAGATGATGTATATATATATATATATATATATATATATATATATATATATATATATATATATACATATGCCGTCTGAAGCCTATACTTCTGGGAGGGTCACCCCTCGCGAACATTTCAAGGCAGAGACCTCAGACTAACATGATCCAAAATATGCCAACCCACATTGGACCAACGTGGCAGATTTACGGTCAATGCCTTCAACATGACAGTACAATTGCAAACACGGCCCTTATTCCCCAGAGGCCAAGGAGCAACTACCTGTCAGAAGACCTGTCCCAAGGCAGAGGGTCTTAAGAATCACCGGGTTAGATTAGGCTGCCATTGGATTTTTAACATTGCTACTGTGAATATTACTGAACTGTTGATCGAACTTGATAACATACATTGAAATATTATTGGGTTATGTGAAATACGAAGAAATGTCAAAGAGCTAATTCAAATGGATTCAGCTGATCAGGTACTTTACACTCGGGGTACGGAGAATGGACGATGTGGTGGAATTGGATTCATCATCAATCGAAAGCTGAAAGATATTGTACTAAAATTTGAAAGTATATCTGACCGACTAGCCCAATGCGTCATTCAGCTAAATAAAAAGCTTAGACTTCAAATCGTCACAGCTTATACACCAACGATAAGCTATAGGGTTGAGGAAATTGGAAGAATTTTATGATGATGTGACCCAACTATTATACAGGAAAAATGTATGTGCAAAATCCTGATGGGTGATTTTAATGCCAGAATTGAAACAGCAAAAACTGATGAAAATGCAACTGGCCCATATGAAACTAGTGAGCGGGTCATTAGAGGTGACAGATTAGTTGATTTTGCTGAAAAACAAGGACTTTATATTATGAATTCGTTCTATAAGAAAAAATCAGCAAAAAATAGACATGGAAGGAAAAGTCCAACTGACTCACAAGTGAAATTAATTACATCATGACCAACGGTAAAACAATATTTTCCAATTGTACTGTCCTTAACAATTTTAATGTTGGTAATGGTCGTACCAAATGGTACGAGCAAAAGTTAGGATCAACTGTCCAAGAGAGCGCGAAAGAATGGTAAGGTCCAAGAAGGCCAAAGTGGATTCTGGGAAATTGTTGGAAAGGTGAAGCGATTTTGAGATTGCTTTGTCGAACTGCTTTGCTATCCTACCAGACCCAGATGACATGGAAATATCAGCCCAATATGACAAAATCACCAAAAATAAGCTTGAAACGGCTACTTCAATAGCACCAGAAGAAAAATGTCCCAAACAGACAAAAATCTCTAGCGAGGCCATTGATTTAATGAAGAAACGTCGGACAATGAGAAATACAGTGAGTCCTTTTGGTAGAGTCGTGAATGTTGAGCTCTGCAAAACTATAAGTTAACGTATCAGATAGAACACGCCCCGGTTCAACATGCAGCTAGTGCAAAAAACTCTGAAAGAAGATAAGGGAAATATAAATAAATAAAATAAAAAGGGAAAAAACTAACAAGACTAAACAGAAGCTGAGAAAGAAACGAAGGCAAATGTATGCCTTAATACTTGAGGATGGTGCAGTGTGCAGGGCGAGAACGGAAATGTTAAAGGTTGTCAGAAAATGTTATGGATATGAAGATCAGACGCAACCAAAGACAACAATACACACGGAAGAAAATATGCCAGATATACTAGTGGAGAAAGTAAAAACTGTTATAGAATCGATGCAAAAATCGAAATGTTAAAAGCTGCTGTCGAATTTTACATAATAAGGATGCAGAATACTACTCTAAATGCCTCAAAGAACAAAAAATACCTGACTTGTGGAAAATGCAGAAGTGGTCATTTTACATAAAAAAAGACCACAGGAAGAATTATAGAACTACAGTCCAATAAACCTCTTATCAGTAATGTACAAAGTTTATACTAAGATAATATCTAAAAGAATATTAAGAAAATTGAATAACGCACAACCAAGAGAACAAGCAGGATTCCGAAGTGGGTTCAGTACAATGGATCACATCCAGGTTGTACACCAGGCCATAGAATGGCACAACAATGGAATAAATGTAGGCGTATAAACGAGGTGTAACGCAGGGTGACGCAATATCGCCTATTCATTTCTTGGCTAGCCTTAAGGAAATATTCCGTAAATTGGAATGGAAACATGATAGTGTTAATATAAATGGTTCAAATTTAAACCATCTTAGATTTGCAGATGATATCGTTCTCCTTTCACGAGACCCAGAGGAGCTGTAAAGACCCATATAAGAACTGTAAAGTGCTGAATATATATACGCACCTAATAATAATAATAATATATGTATATATATATATATATATATATATATATATATATATATATATATATATATATATATATATATATATATATATATATATATTATTATTATTATTATTAGGTGCGTATAGACCCGGTTGGATCACGCAAAGCATTCTGACTCATTTTCGAGTGTTCTTTCTGATCCTCCACACCTCTCTCATCCTTTCTCGGTGGATTCTCTTTCTCTTCTCCGTCCATTTTGTTCCCGATCTCCTCTAAACTTCGCTCTCTGATGCAACGTTCCACATATGTATTTTATTTCTGTACGTTCTTCTATCCTCAATCCCTGTCGGACTCATTTGTGCCTTTCCCAGATCAGCTCTGACTTGTGTGATCCATGGTACTGTTGACTTGACTCCTTGTATGTATGTAAGAATTCTGTTGGTGAGTCTTGTCGGTGGGAGTCTACTGATATGTCCATAGAATTTCAACCCTCTTTTTCTTATGTCCGCAGCTACGTTGGACATTATCTCTGTGGTCTTTCGAGAATGTAGTCTGTATCCTTCCCCTGTCAGTTTTGGGCCGAGAACTTTCCTCATAATTTTGAGTTATTCGTTTAGTATGTTTTCTATGCCGCTTTTTGTATGAAGTGTAAGTGTCTCGCTTGCGTATAGTACTACTGGTTTGATTACTGTGTTGGAGTGTCTTATTTTTGCGTGTGTGGATAGGCATTTCTTATTATAGATATTGTGTGTCTTGCCGTATGCCCTCTTCATCTTCCGTAATCGAGTCTTCTGTGCTCTCTTCTCTCCTCCTGTGGGTTCGAGGATCTCGCCTAGGTATTTGAAGTGAATAACCCTATTTATTTTGCCGTATTTGGTATTCAAATGTTGGACATCAAATTTTGAACAGAAGAATTCGTTTTGCACATTCCTTGAGGACTTGGATCTGTTTGATTGCCCTTTTTTTTTGGCTGCGAGTATGGCTAGGTCGTCTGCGAAGGCCAGGCATGATATTTCTATGTTGTTTTTGGATCGTCCGAATTGTATTGGTTTCCAGTGTCCTTGGTTTTTCAGTTCTTTTTCCCATTTCCTTATGACTTTGTCGAGGACCAAGTTGAAATGGAGTGGGGATAACCCATCTCCTTGGCGTACTCCAGTTTTAATCAGGAAAGGTTCGGTAAATTTCTCCCATAAATTTCACTTTAGAGGTTGTGTCAATCAGTGTCTGCTTGATTAATCTTAGTGTTTTGGGGTCGAGTCCTTGGTCTTCTAGGATGTTGAGCAGAGATTTTCGGTCGATGCAGTCGTATTGTTTCTTGAAGTCTACGAACGTGCAGATGATTGGGACGTTCCTGATAGCTTTGTATTTCAGTATTGTTTTTAAGTTAAATATTTGCCTGGTACTCGCCAATTTTGTGTTCTAATATATATACATATATATATATATATATATATATATATATATATATATATATATATATATATATATATATATATATATATATATATATATATATTATATATATATATATATATATATATATATATATATATATATATGTATATATATATATATATATATATATATATATATATATATATATATATATATATATATATATATATATATATATATATATCATCATCATCATCATCATCAGCCCGTATCGATCCACTGCAGGATGAAGGCCTCTTCAGCATGCTTCCAACCTTCACGGTCCTGGGCTTTCCTCTGCCACTCGGGTCCAATATACTTAACGATGTCATCAGTCCATCGTGCTTTCGGTCTTCTTCGCGGACGTTTGCGATCAAGCGGTATCCACTCCAGGATTGCCTTGGTCCATCTGTCGTCCCATCGCCTCGCTATATGGCCTGCCCATCTCCATTTCAACTGTTTTACTCTTCCAATGATGTCACAGACTTTTGTTTGTTCCCTGATCCATGCGCAGGACTTTCTGTCTCGCCTTGTAATGCCAAGCATACATCTTTCCATTCCCCTCTGTGCCACCCGAAGTTTTTGAATTGATTGCGATGTGAGTGTCCAGGTTTCACTTCCGTATGTCATAACGGGTAGAACGCACTGATCGAATACTTTTCTTTTCAGGCAAAGTGGGAGTCTGCTCTTAAACACTATGTTGAGCCTACCAAATGCCTGCCAGCCACATTTAACACGCCGTTCCACCTCCCGGGCGGTATTCCCCTCCATGGAAATCCTCTGCCCAAGATATACAAAGCTGTCCACAATCTCTAAATCCCTTCCTAAAACTGAAATTCTTCTGTCCTGAGCGAAATTATTGAACATAACCTGACTCTTTTTCAGGTTTATTTTCAAGCCAAATGGTTCGCCAGCCCTTTGCAGTTCTTGTATGCGTCATCGCAGCTCCTCTGGGTCTGAGAATAACATCATCTGCAAATCTAAGATGGTTTAAGTTTGCACCATTGATCTTTACCCCATCCTGTTCCCAATCCAGTTTACGGAATACTTCTTCAAGGCCAGCCGAGAAAAGAATAGGCGATATTGCGTCACCCTGCCGTACACCTCGTTCTATATTAATTCCCACTTCAAGATCATCAAGGTGAATTGTGGCTGTAGCTCCATCATATATCGATTCTAATAGGTTTACATAGGCTCTCTCTACACCTTGACTAAGCAGTGCATCCATTATCGCATGCTTTGAGATGGAATCAAATGCTTTTTCGTAGTCGATAAAAGCCAAGCACAGTGGCATGGTGTATTCGTTGTGCCTTTCTATGACCTGCTGTACAACCTGGATGTGATCCATTGTACTTAATCCACTTCTGAATCCTGCTTGTTCTCTTGGTTGTGCGTCATTCAGTTTTTTTAATATTCTTTTAGAAATTATCTTAGTGAAAACTTTGTACATCACTGATAGGAGGCTTATTGGACGGTAGTTCTTTAAATCTTCCTGTGCTCCTTTTTTATGTAAAAGGATCACTTCTGCATTTTTCCATAAGTCAGGTACTTTTTGTTCTTTGAGGCATTTTGAGTATAATTTTGCCAGTGTTTTATGTAACGTCCGACCACCAGCTTTTAGCATTTCGACAGTTACACTATCCTTTCCTGGAGCCTTGCCGTTCTTCATCAATTCTATAGCATTTGTTACTTCCTCCACTAGGATATCTGGTATTACATATTGTTCTTCCGTGGGTATTGCTGTCCCTGACTGGCTCTGATCTTCATATAACTGGGAATAAAACCTTCTGACAATCTCTAACATTTGGGTACGCGTCTTGCACACTGTGCCATCCTCACGCTTTAAAGCATATATTTGCGTTCTTTTGTTTCTCAGCTTCTGTTTAGCTTTGTTAATTCCTTTGTTTCCTTCCAGGGTTTTTTGCACTAGCTGCATATTGAATCGGCGCGTGTCCTCTCTGATACGTTTTCTTATAGTTTTGCAGAGCTCAGTGTACTCGACCCTGCCAAAAGGACTACCTGCATTTCTCATTGCTCGCCGTTTCTTCATTAAATCAATGGTCTCACTGGAGATTTTTGTTTTGTTAGATATATATATATATATATATATATATATATATATATATATATATATATATATATTAGGAAGTATATTTTTTCAAAGCAGTTGTTTTGTTTATTAAAACATGTGGCATTCCCACATTTTTTGCATTCAGTTTGCGTATCCCCACTGTAACTAGGTAACTTACATCTTATTTTTTTATTTGTCCAAACAGGCTAGTGTCCGTGAACTGAAAAATCGATTGCCGTGGCACTGGCAGCCTGGAATTTATTAATTTATTTTCTAATGGTACCTCATCAGGTGGTCCTCATCAGAATTTTCGCGCTCATTTCACTGTAAGACAAATGTTGGATCTGCAACATCGTCATCTTCTGAAAAGTCTAGGTCATCTTCACTGTCTTTCCACTCTCCAAGTATAGCTCCAGGTAATAATCAGTCACTAACACGCAATATTGTAGTTATGCAACAAAACAAAGTCAATCCTTAAATCAATAAATACCTGATTTTACAATAAAACTTTACTTGATTACTGAAAATTAAACTCTAACCTTTTCTCCATATCAATTTCAATCCAATCCATATCACTTATCATAATTGAATTCGAAGGGTACAAACCGGTTTGTACCTGTTTATCACTTCAATGGTTCAAACAAATACAAGTGCTGCCATCTAGTTGATTGACATGTTACTACATATTTAGAATGCTTCGTTGCCGATGTACAACGCAGCGTAAATACGATCGATCTACCTGTGATATATTTTTACTTAAACTTAAATGGTATGTTGCAGACATGCAACACGGCTCCATAAAGGGTTAAACAAGTGTAAAGAAATAAGGCCTTTAGTTTATATTAAAGAAGACGAAAAAGAAATACTATATATTTTTAAATACATATATTCTTGTAAAAATTATAATAAGCAAACAGAATTACTTATTATATTTACATACGGGAATGGAAAATTCTAATATGATTCATCAGAAAAACTATTTACATCAGTAAAAAAATTGTTTTCGGAGTGAATTTTAGATATGTTCTAGTAGTAAGATAGTAAAAAAAATTACTACAATATTAACTTTTATAACTAATTTTTTTTAATTAATTTAAATTGTTAAGTTAAGCCCTGCAACAAGCAATACAGCAAATTTCAATATAGTACTGTCATCTGTAGGTGAAAATATGAACTACTAATTTAACGATCCTTCACCATTCTATTATTTCTTCATTTTGGTAGTTTCCTATAAAATATCGGTTGGATCTTGTTTTATTTTGAGATTATAAACGAATGCAAAATACCGTACCAATAAAGATAGGACGAGAAGTTAGAGGAGGAGATAGAATATCACAGGGATCGTTCAATCTAGTACACGAAGACACTACTTTTACTTACTACTAGTTGTAGACCACTGATAGGAAGCTTATTGGACGGTAGTTCTTTAAATCTTCCCGTGCTCCTTTCTTATGTAAAATAATCACTTCTGCATATTTCCATAAGCTGGGTACTTCTTGTTATTTGAGGCATTTTGAATATAATTTTGCTAGTGTTTTATGTAAAGTTCCACCACCAGCTTTTAACATCTCCACAGTTATATCATTTTTCATCGAGTCTATAGCCTTTGTCACTTCCTACACCAGAATATCCGGCACTTGTTCTTCAGTGAACATTGCTGTTCTTGCCTGATTCTTGTCCTCATATAACTTTGAATAAAATCTTTGGACAACCTCTAACATTTCCGACCCTGAATGATATTGCATTTCTGAACAGTCAATTAATAAGCCATAATAAATAAAATGTTTGAAAAGCGATTTATTTTTAATTATTTTCCCGTTAACAAAGGCCTATTTACGACCTAATATAGATATGATTATCAACATTAACATTTTTGCGCCGTAAAGGGTTAAGAAGATATTTTAAGCTGGGTCCACGCCAATAAAATTTTGCGTGCGTGTTAAATTTACTGGAATAATTTGTTTGAAATATCTGGTGGACAACAGATGGTTCGTGTGCGTGCTGTGCGACGAGCATATTTGCGTACGACTTTGTGTGTTAGAACGTCTGCATTGCCGCGCAGGCACACCACATATAACACATACAGCCCTCACGATGCAAATGTGTATTAATGTGGACCCAGCTTTAAGCTTTAAGCTGCGCACAGTACGCACACGAAACATTTGTTGTCCACCAGATAATTGAAACAAATTATTCCAGTAAATTCAACACGCACGCAAAACGTTATTGGTGTGGACCCAGCTTTAGATGATGTAGTCTTTCGTTACGCGCAATTTTTATCAGTTTGTTACTATCTGTTCTTTGTTTGTGGATGTTTCATTCCCTTCTTCATTGTCATGCGAAGTGAGCCATCTAATCATCCAATTGCCATCTGATAATGTTAATTTTTAATTCTTTTTTTTTCTGATATTCAAATTCTGATGCTCTTTTCGCTCCTACACACTTTTCTTCTGAATATTGCAAACTATTGGTCATACTATTGTTTCATATATTTTTGCTTTTGTTGTCTATTTTTTAATATTAATTTTATTAAGTTACACACCTGAGATAATCTAAGCTATTCGTGCACTATTTGCCTTCCAACCTTTTATGGAAATAAAATTATATTATTTCTTGTATTATAGTGTTATCGATTTTCAGTATGCAGTATCTTTACAGCATACTAGTTTTATTAATTGGCCTGAATTAATCCCCTCGTTTTATTTCTACTGGGCAAAGAATTTATTGAGTAATTGATCTCCATATTATCTTCGTATTCTTATGTTTTGTGTTCGCTTATTGCCCTTACTAGTTTCTCTGAAGTATTTATGAAATAATATCGTCCATTTCACTCTGCTAAACATATTTCATCAGATTAATGATTAATTCTTAAAAACTGCAGTTTATATTTAATTGGTACAATTTGCAATATCTATTAACTTTCTTTTCTATTCTTAAATTAATAAACACGCGTTTAAGAAAGGTAATAAATAATTTTGAACCCTTTAAATTTTTCAGCTTATGGTGGGTAGGCAACCAACAGTCAAGAGAGACAAGACGTGGAAAAAGCGGCGACTAAAGGGAAAAGGAATAAAGTACCAAGCAGTGTCGAAATATTGTATCCCGTGACCAAAAGAGACGAATTTCAATCAAATTTAGAAATGTTCTAATGTAATCTATTAATATATATTTTCAAAGTTCCTGTGTTTCATTCGCCTTTATATTACAAAAACAGATAACCTGAAAGTTATTCAAAAATAAACAGTAGTTAATAAACATATTTATTTATCATCGTATTATGATATTTCCATCGTATAGCACAAGAATTTAGAATGCTAATGTATATCTGGTTGCAGTTATAATTTAGAATGCTAATGTATATCTGGTTGCAGTTAAAACAAATATATATATATATATATATATATATATATATATATATATATATATATATATATATATATATATATATATATATATGTATATTTATCTACAAATATATCTATAAATTCTTCTATTGAAACCTTCGGTCTGAAACACTCAACTCGAAAAGATTTACCACTAAACGCCAGATGCATGTTAGCATCATCAGGAGATGATTTAATCTGTTACTGTAATAATAGGAACTTTATTATCATAAGTAATTTTTCTTTTTAATTATAAAAACACTGCCATAGACTGAAAACAATTTAACCCAATATTCTAGTTAAATATATTGAAATTTAGTATAATTTTTCTTACATTCTCAAAAACTTAGGTGAACGGTTAGCGTCGGTTAAAAAAAAATGAGACTGTGATTTCAATCTTTTCGACGGTATTCAATCTGGAAGATCTGTTGAGAACTTTGAATATAGGTTGAGAGTGACACGCGATCTGTTGAGAGTATGATGTGCCTTAGGGAAAACAAAATAAGTTATTTTGAAATGGCGGCTTTTGAAATGCCTCTTAATAAAATTATATATAGCTATCTTCTAAGAATCAAACATTCTCCATAATAATTAATCAAGATTATTTATAACGGGAGTTCAGTATGTACATATATCTTTTTATAAAAATCATTGTCAGAGGTCGTTGTTTGACGACATGGTGAAGGTGTTGGTAAATATTTATTTTATGTATATCTGAAAATTAAGGAACAGATGGCATCATAATCACGGAAATGTGTATTTTATTTTGGAGAGCTGCACGTGTATATAGTTAGACCGCATTTACACGTATATAGAAGCTATAGCGAGTATCTAAATCAAGTAATTAAAATAAATTAGAACGGTCTACACATAAAACAGTAAATTCTGTTTAATTGGTTGTTAAACTGTATCGACATGTGAAAATTCGTTCCGCGATTAATAAATGTATTTTACTTTTATGCGAAGAAATAGCATCAGAAATTAATAGTGAAATATAGAAAAGAAAACAAAAATTGGTGAGAAATTGGATGGCCCGAAGAAACACCCAGGGGGCATCTTCTCTATTATTACAACACCTTGCAGACGCGAATAAGCAAGAGTTTCGAAATTGTATGAGAATTTTAAAAGAGCTATTTGAAGTATTATTGCAAAAAGTAGAACTTAGAAAAAAAAAACACTTGTGCGTGATGCTATTCCCGTTGAAATAAAGCTACAAATTATGTTATCGTATTTAGCAACTGGAAACAACTATAGAGACCAACAGATAATATCCAGGTCAGCAATTTCAAATTTCATTAAGGAGGTGTGTGAGGCTATTTTTACGCAAGTAAAAAAAATCATTAAGGTAAGCATATAAAATTGCTGTATACCTGCAAGAGCTGTAGCTAAAATATTAGATGCAATAGTTGACAACGCAGTTGATGTATCGGACAGCTGTTCTAAAATACTTTCGTTGTTGCTATATCGCAAATATGTACTGTTACTTATTGGATATGCTTCTGAATCTAGGAAATTCGTATATTCTGAAGATTGCGCCAAGTATAACTGTTCAGTTACTGAAAATGGTGCGGATTGGTTGCTGCCTGATTTTGTTTGAGAATGTAACTCTCGAAACTTAAATGATGTCAGTATTGATTTGATGTATTTTATCTTGAGCAACTATGGCATTATACGATAACAAATGCGACAACTGTGCCGCCACACTTTGGCCAAAAATATCAAATTTGTGACCACTTTTGGTTATGTGACTGCCCTTTCAGTTATGTTCTGAAGTTCATAAACTATGCCTGACTATTTTTTTGCAGGCAGGTCTTTAATATTTCCAATTTGTGATTGATCTCCGGTGTAATTCTGGTTATCTTTTTCCACATACTCATTTAACTCATTAGGTTGCACCTACAACAAAGTCAATGCAGAATTATATTTTTGCGAAATTTAGAGGCATAGAAATATTTTAAAAAATTTGCAAACTAATTTTCCATGCGATTACCGACATGTTTCCTATTAAGAACAAGTTTTTAACAATTAAAAGAAAAACAAGAAATTTACAAAACTGAAGAAAAAATAATGTTGATGCAGATAGATGAATAAATATAATATATACTTTTAAATTTCAGGTACCAAGTACTACACAGGAGTTCAAGAGAACTGAGAATGGTTTTCGTGACAAATGGAATTTTCCACGGTTTTATGGAGCTATTGATGGAAAACATATAGTCATACAGGTTCCTGCAGATTGTGGCAGCAATTTTTGTAATTATAAAGGGACAAATAGTATACTTTTGTTAGCTGTTGTTGATAGTTTTGGTACATCAGCATTGGAAGGAATGAAAGGCAGTCAGATGGGAGTGAGTTTCAGCGGTCAACACTGTTTCAATCTTTAGAAAGCAATCTGCTTCCGGGCGGAGGTTTCTTAGTCAGTGATGACGCATTCCCTTTAAAATCGTATTTAATGAGGCCGTGCTCAAAGATAACTCCAGAGAAAACACAAAAAATATTCAATCACCGCTAATCTCGAGCCAAGAGAATTGCTGAGAATGGTTGCTGAGAATGGTTTTAGGATCCTTATAAGCAGATTTCGTATTTTTTAAAAACCTATACCTTGCTCACTCCGCACTATCGATAAAATTGTTAAAACGTGTTGCGTATTGCCCAACTGGTTAAGAAAAACTTCTAGGAATCGTTACATACCAAACGAATCTTTGGATGAGAAAGGCATAGACAATGGTAATGTTAGGCTCTGAATCGAGTTTACTCGGCTTCAATCGACATCAAGCGCGCTCGGATCGATGATGCACTAAATCGTGTATACTCAGCTACAGTCGTCATCAGCCACCTTTTGCATGTAATCAGTGTAGTATTTTACTATAATAAGCATGTCTTATTGTATATGATTTAAAACAAAACATAACAAAAAAAACAAAAACAAATACCTTAGCGAGAAATAAAAATTTCTCCGCCAGAATTATTAAAGAGGCGATAAAAATAAAAAAAAGGCCGAACAACCTAAACAGCCGAGATGATTCTCAAAGATTACCACATGCTTGGAAACACATTTTATCGGACTTGTGACCGAGTGGGATCAGCAGAGAGCCCGAGACACCGAGATAAATCTGCATTTATGCAAGCCGTGCTACTGAAAACGGGTCCGCAAACACGTAGCCAAACGCGGGCACTCATTGGTCGGAATCAACCGTCCAATGACGTCGCGCCACCAGCACACAAAACCCGACGCGACAGACCAACCAGCAGCATTTGCCGTCGAAACACCGTGAAAAACACTTTGAAAATGATGGATGAGATTCCATCGAAACGTCAGCGAAACCGTCCACGAGTGGACATTCAGCTAACACGGGATACCCGAGAAACTATCATTGCATTTCACACCCGTGAAAACATTCGTCAAAACATGTCACGATGTCATCAATCCATCGTGCTTTCGGTCTTCTTCGCGGACGTTTGCGATCAAGCGGTATCCACTCCAGGATTGCCTTGGTCCACCTGTCGTCACATCGCCACGCTATATGGCCTGCCCATTTCAATTGCTTTACTCTTCCAATGATCCAAATACTTTTGTTTGTTCCCTGATCCATGCGCAGAACTTTATGTCTCGTCTTGTAATGCCAAGCATACATCTTTCCATTCCCCTCTGTACCACCCGAAGTTTTTGAATTGATTGCGATGTGAGTGTCCAAGTTTCACTTCCGTATGTCATAATGGGTAGAACGCACTGATCAAAGACTTTTCTTTTCAGACAAAGTGGGAATCTGCTCTTAAGCAAGTGCTTTTGGCTGAACAAAGTTGTTGAGCCTGCCAAATGCCTGCCAGCCACATTTAATACGCGGTTCCACCTCCCGGGCGGTATTCCCCTCCATTGAAATCCTCTGCCCAAGATATATAAAGCTGTCCACAATCTCCAAATCCCTTCCTAAAACTGAAATTCTTCTGTCCTGAGCGAAGTTATTGAACATAACCTGACTCTTTTTCAGGTTTATTTTCAACCCAAATGGTTCGCCAGCCCTTTGCAGTTCTTGTATACGTCTTTGCAGCTCCTCTGGGTCTTGTGAAATGAGAACAATATCATCTGCAAATCTAAGATGGTTTAAGTTTGCACTATTGATCTTTACACCATCCTGTGCCCAATCCAGTTTACGGAATACTTCTTCAAGGCCAGCCGAGAAAAGAATAGGCGATATTGCGTCACCCTGCCGTACACCTCGTTGTCAGACCCCACTTTAAAATCATCAAGGTGAAATGTGGCTGTAGCTCCATCATATATCGATCCTAATAGGTTTACATATGCTTTATCTACCCCTTGGCTAAGCAGTGCATCCATTATCGCATGCTTTGAGATGGAATCAAATGCTTTTTCGTAGTCGATAAAAGCCAAAAACAGTGGCATGGTGTATTCGTTGTGCCTTTCTATAGCCTGCTGTACAATCTGGATGTGATCCATTGTACTGAATCCACTTCTGAATCCTGCTTGTTCTCTTGGTTGTGCGTCATTCAGTTTTTTTAATATTCTTTTTGAAATTATCTTAGTGAAAACTTTGTACGTTACTGATAGGAGGCTTATTGGACGGTAGTTCTTTAAATCTTCCTGTGCTCCTTTTTTATGTAAAAGAATCACTTCTGCATTTTTCCATAAGTCAAGTACTTTTGTTCTTTGAGGCATTTTGAGTATAATTTTGTCAGTGTTTTATGTAACGTCCGACCACCAGCTTTTAGCATTTCGACAGTTACACTGTCTTGCCTGGAGCCTTGCCGTTTTTCATCGATTCTATAGCATGTGTTACTTCCTCCACTAGGATATCTGGCATTTGTTCTTCCATCGCTATTGTTGTCTTTGATTGGTTCTGATCTTCATATAACTGGAAATAAAATTTTCTGACTGTCTTTAACATTTGGGTAAGCGCCCTGCACACTGTGCCATCCTCTCGCCTTACGTTTCCTTATAGTTTTACAGATATATATATATATATATATATATATATATATATATATATATATATATATATATATATATATATATATATATATATATATATATATATATATATATATATATATTAAAATTGGAAATTTTCACTTCTATCGTGGTCATAAGCACACACCTATTTTTTATCTTTAGAAAATCGTTTTCAAAATGATAAAGCTAAGAGCTCTTAATTTAAGAGAGCGTTTAATAACATTAATTAAGAAGGCGCCCTTCAATTATTTATATCGACTTAGTTTTAACTTTCGATAAAATACTTACAGAAATGTTATCTTCTGCCTCTCTTTAACTTTCCACATTGTATAAATACTTATGCGTCTCATGAAACCACTTTAAATGAGGGACGAATATACTATCTGTTCCTGCTCCGGACTTTTTCGAATCCTTAATCTTCCTAAATTCCTGGAAATATGTCGCGCGAAGAGTTCGAATTTTATTTTTAATTTCTTGCGTTCCCAACCCTTCAGTCGCCATGATGTTTTCTATTTTCTTGTAAGCCGCTTTTCGGACTTTTTTATTTTTTTATAAATAGGTAATTTTGTATTCCACAAACAATATCGAACTCCATACACCTGCACGAATTTTAACGTTGTCTCTGCATCACAACGTGACGTCATATTTTTTAATTTAAACTATAGGAATACTGATAAACAAACTCTCCTATAACTACAGTCTGCACTTGCTAAAACGCTTTACTAAAAACATACAATGCTAAATTGACAGGTCTACACGCGTTTAGCGGGCACGTTAGTTGGCGCTTGCAAGTGGAAGAGGTAATACTAGAGCAACTAAATAGACTTGGATTCTGTTCACTTGACTAAACAGTTAACTAAACGATTTACTTTCTCAAATACTATATAGTGAGCTTCATAATATGCGAGTAACTAAAATAAATTAGTTGATTTAGTTTGAATTAGTGTTTTAGCTACTATACACGTGTAAATACGGTCTTACTCTAATCAGATTGTCAGAAATGTGATTTGACGAAATGGTGTAGGTAGATATAATTTTTTAAAAATTATTATTCTTGCACATTGGGCAGTTCGGCAACAGATGGCAGTATAACCCACGAAATATGTATGTCAGGTTGCAAATCTCTGAACTACAGAATCAAACATAAAAATTACTGACATATATCTGACATAAATCTTGACATATATCAAAGTTGTTGGAAACCGCGTGTTCTTTCTTTCCGTTCCCGTCACTGTAAGAAAATGGCTACCACAATCTCCAAGAAGCGGAAATTCGTCGGAGACGGCGTTTTCAAAGCTGAATTAAACGAATTCCTTACCAGAGAATTGTCCGAAGATGGATATTCCGGTGTCGAGGTACGTGTTACCCCAACTCGTACCGAAATTATTATTATGGCCACGAGAACAGACCGTGTTCTCGGCGAGAAAAACAGACGCATCAGGGAATTAACATCGGTTGTTCAGAAGAGATTCAACTTCCCCGAAAACTCTGTAGTCTTATACGGAGAAAAAGTTGCCAACAGAGGTTTGTGTGCTATCGCCCAAGCTGAATCTTTGAGGTTCAAACTCATTGGAGGGCTGGCTGTTCGAAGAGCTTGCTATGGTGTTCTTCGATACATCATGGAATGTGGTGCCAAGGGTATGTTTATATCTACTTGTGATTGTTGAGGTCTGGTATTAAGCTTTTGTTTTGTTTATTTCAGGATGTGAAGTAGTTGTGTCAGGAAAATTAAGAGGCCAGCGTGCCAAATCTATGAAATTCGTAGATGGGCTCATGATTCATTCTGGTGATCCTTGCAATGATTATGTTGATACTGCCACTCGTCATGTATTACTTAGACAAGGTGTTTTAGGAATTAAGGTAGGTCTGAACATCATTAATGTCCAATTTACATTTAATTAATTAAAGTTTCCTTTGTAATGGTATTTTGTTGTACTTGAAATGTTTGTTTTGACTTTGAATAATTTTAATGTATTATAGGTAAAAATTATGTTACCTTATGATCCTACTGGTAAAATGGGTCCCAAGAAACCTCTGCCTGACAATGTATCTGTTGTTGAGCCTAAAGAAGAAGTTATTCCAGCCTTCCCATCATCAGAAATTAAACCTGTAAAACCTGAACAACCACCAATCCCTGTTGGTGTATAAATTTTTTTTCTATAACTAAGAATTGTATTAATAAATTTTAAAAGAACTTTTTGTTGTATTATTTATATATAACACTGTTGGAAAAAATAGGTTTAAATAGTAAGTAAAAAAATCTTTTAAGAAGTGAAAAATCTAATGAATAAATATGTAGGGAGCAAAAAAAATGTTTGTTTAAAATGCAATATTAGTTTTAAACTGGTTATCTATTGAACTTAGATGTTTAAATAACAATAATAGAATTTATTGTCCAACAGTTTAAATCATTTTCAGGACAAACATTAAAAAGAAATTGCATAATACACCAATCCAAAATATGAACTTGGCTAATACTTCTTTCTCAGTATTATAAACTTTTACATATGCTATCATATCATGCCAACATAAGTAACCAAATAGTTTATAACACATCTTGATCCAATGCTAACGATAAAATCTAAATATTTTCATCTAAAGGAAGATTACATAGCAGAATAAAAGGCTAGGTAGTTAAAACCCCAAGGTTACTTCTTCAACAGACCAAGACCCATCTAGAGTTGTCGAGCTAGAGCTGATGATAAAGTGGAAAATAGACAAAAAACCATCAAATATTAAGGAATTGCCTAAATAATTTATGGAAAAAATAACTAAATGAAATAATTTAAAGTGGTTAATACTTTATTTTAACAAGTTCTACAATATATTCATTGTTTATTGTGGACTAATTTCACGTGTGGATCTTGCAGTAATTTATTAATGTTGTCTATATTAACATTGTCTCTTTCTCGTGGGAATTCTATAGTCATATCAGCAATTAAATATGAAACAACAGCCCATACAGCGGTGGATTTGTCCAGATCATCAGGATCCAAAACATCCATAGTATCAGCTTGAGAATGATGGAACCAGAAATACCTACAATGAGTAAAATTGTTTTTTAATTCCTCATTAACAATCTTAATGTTATCATTAACACTAATAAATAGAACTAAAGTTTGGTTTAATTTATCATGGTAAATCATACTCATATGATTATATTTAATTTGTCATAGTCATATGGAAATAAAATAGATCGCCAGTTCTCGATAACTGAAGTTAAGCGACGTGGATCGCGGTCTAGATCTGTTTGTTTGTAGACTCTTAATGCCCCCAATATAATGCGATTTGTTTAATCCTGCAAGTTAAGCGGTTGTCTCAGCTTTGACCTCATCATATAAGGAGAATAAACGTTCAGTGAGCTATTATGTTATGTTGGGAAGAAGATATTATCACCGGGAGTCAAATCCAGCGAATAACAGAGGATGCAGAAGTACTTTGAGGCGTAGATCATGGAGATTTGCAGCAACAACCTGAGCCGTGTTAACGTGATGAAAGAGCACTTTCTTTTTGATTATTATGGACGTTTAGCCTGAATAGAACCTTTCAATTGGTGCAGGAATGAAGCGAAATATTCTCCGAAAATGGTCCTAGCTTTTGCTAGGTAGTCTGTGGTCACCATCTTGTGGGAGTCCCAGAAAACCGTGGACAAAACTTTTCCTATAGATGGAACCTCTTTCACAATTTTATCAAATGTTTTAATGCCTGGCTGAAGGTACTTGAGCTTGCTGATATTGTTAGATGTTTAGGGTATGAAAGAGCTTTCACCTTCTAGATGTATCGCGTTTGTTAACCGTCAAACAAAGACGTATTCGAATGGATGTTTCTGAAGAGCATTTACCTTTAATTAAATGCCTTACAGGCTTTAGGATTTGCTTATAAAGAAGCAGTTTACTGTCTAATGACAACACCTAGTGGTGCCCTAGTAGCCAAGTATGCCAAGCCCTAGTATGCCAATTTTCCTGAATTTGGGACCCAGTTGCTCATATTTCTTCTTCACATACATTTTTCATCTTAGACATCCAGAGTCATGGCCAAATACTTTGCTTCGTTGGCATGTAGGATTCTTTTGTGTTATATTTCATGTTGCTGAAAACCTATAAATCCTGAAAGTGCTGAAGGTCACAGTTGAAATTAATGGGGTTGCCAGCAAACACCAGATGAGGCTAGAAAGCCATGAAAATGTCGAAGTGATCTCGTTACTCGACAACAACGGACTTACTCGGCGGCTGAAGAGTAAACCGTTCTAATTAGTGTAGTGACAATGAAAAGTATCTGGAATTTATTCTGTGCCTGTGCCAATCACATGAAAAGAGTGATTAGTGTACGGTGCAGCACATCGCTGGACATGTATCGACCAAACAGACTAAGATAAAGATAATAGAAAAATAATTATTAATTTATTAAGTATTGTTAGATAGATTTAATCTAATCACAATTTGTAATGTTTATCTGACATAATTAGAGAATAAAAAAATAGGAAACTTTCCAGATATAAGTCCATGGTTTTTACCAGCAAAGGTCTACCACAACAAACTTTTTCATCTTAGACATCCAGGGCCATGGCCAGAAACATTGCTTCGTTGGCATGTGGGATTCTTTTGAGTGTGTGTTTTGACGTGGTTAACTGTCACTGGTATATAGTTATATTACCTGTTAGTGAAAACCTATAAATCCCTGAATCATGAGATCCTATGAAGTGCCTATGGTAGGAGATGAAATTAAGGGGTTTGCAAGAAAACATCAGAAGAGGCTAGATGAAACTTGTGTACTTAAAGTGCTTTCTAGAATTTAGCATGTCCACAGCTCGATAGGTTGCAAACATCAGGTTGATGTGATATTCACTGATTTTTCAAAGTTCTTTGACAGGCTTAATCATCGTCTGATTCTGGCAAAAATTAAACGTATCAGCTTTAACCACGACTTAATATCATTTTTCCGGTTATATCTCTTACATAGAACTAAGTATGTTGAGTTCAATGGATATCGTTCCGACGTTTTTATTGCCACTAGCGATGCCCCGTAGAGTATGGAGAAAATATTGCTTATTTTCTCCATTTATATAAATGGCATTATATATAACCTTAAAATTAACATATAGTTCTTTGCTGACGATCTCAAATGATACAGCGAGGTCAGATCCATTGATGATTGTCATGATTTGCAAAGGGATATTCACTCGTTGTTGATGCGGTCCTTATCGAACAAGCCCCACTTAAACACACCCAAGTGTAAATTACATTTTCCATTAAGATTAATTAAATCTACTTTTACTATACTCTCGATTGATCGACTCTGGAGAATTGCAAGTTGTTAAGGACCTTGATGCCTTTATGGATAAAAATTATCGTTCAGTCATCATATTTAGCAAATTATGAGTTCAGCGCTTGGATTTGTGGTAAGAACCAGTAGGCACTTTAACAACAAAAGGTGTCTTAGGGTTTTGTTTAATATATCTGTCAAGTCTAAGTTCTTGTATGCGTCTACGGTATGGTCGCCTATTTACGCCGGACAGATCAAAAGATTGGAGAATGTACAAAGGCGATTCTTGAAATACCTGACTTTCGAGGAGGATGGTGTCTGTTCCATACGGGGCGTTGACCAGTCTCAATTACAACAGCGTTTTTTTTATTTTCATCGCTGCAGAGCTGTACTACTACTACTGCTATCCTGGTTGACACGTTGACCCTGGGGCCCTTGCTTTTGTTCTCTTGTTAACCGATCATGTCTGTTTCGCGTCAGTCGCAATCGGTGAATTTTTAGTCGCCGTCCTTTGGGCGTGGTTAACTGTGTCTTTCAAGCTCTGTTATAAGCCTATTATGACTTGCAAGCTTTTGGTGGACTATAATGGCCACTTGGTTATGACGGTGAAGATAGTCCGTCTTGGAGAGTTTACTACATGCGCTCACTACATCTTGGATGGTCTCAGATTTTTCGTGGCATTTCCTACATTTATCATTTGATACTCATGCATCCTTATCGATATATTTTTTGATAATTCTTAGTGTGCACGATTTGATCCTAAATTGCACACATAAAGCCCTCATTCTCCGGCAACAAACCTCCCCAGGCATTCGACACCCTCTTGTCGACTTCATGATGGTCAAGATCATAGGGGTGCCTACCGTGCAGAGATATATTTTTCCACTCTTGCATAATCATTGCAGTTGTTTGAATGCTCTTATTTTGCCGATCCTGTTTTGTTTTTAAAAGATTCAGAGGCGTATAATTATCACCAGCGAAACACACGCTGGCATATAATGGGCATTCGATCATTCGTTGATAGAAATATGTTCTCAAGCTGGATATTTGTTTTTCATGTAGATTACATATATTTATTATTCCTCTTCCTCCTTCAGTTCATGGTAATACAAGCCGTTTTTTAATACTGTATGGGTGGTGTTTCCTATATTTTGCCGCTGTAGTTTAATATTATTGTTATTATTATTATCACTCAATTTAATATATAACCTATCACAATTTAAATAATATTACCTCTCATTGGCGTTAAGAAGACTTCCACCTGGAATTAAAGATTTTGTCCATGGAGTAATGTCTGAACCAACACCACCAGAACTGTATTGCGTCTGAGTTGCATTTATTGGAGCCAACAATCTATAAATAACATAATTAAATAATCATTTTAAAGTTGAGATTGATTTAAAATAAACATATACGTACTTAACTATTTCTTTAATTATGCATCCACCTTTAACACCAGCCGCATATTCGATGCCTAATGGAGTGAACGTTCCTTCGTCTGATTCCATAACAAACGTAAAGTTGTCGAGTTCGTGGAAATGAGTGGCGTTGTAGCCTTCCCAACCAATCAGACCAGGTTCTTCAGCAGTCCAAAGCACAGCTCTAATAATACATCATAGCTAATTATACAAAAAAGTTTTTTCTTGATTGATGTGTACCTCAAGGTTCTTCTAGCTCTTAATCCGAGAGCCTTCAGCACTGCTAAAGCGTACCAACTGATGAAAGCACCACCACCGTCATCCATGGCTCCTACACCCACATCCCAACTGTCAAGGTGACCACTGACTAAAACAACTTTTTCAGGAATTGACGATCCTAATAAAATAAAACGTAGGATTAAAATTAAACATCAATTGACAGCAAGCTGGAAAAACATTACCAATAATTTCACCTACAGAGTTACGAGACTTTCTGTCTGAATGCCTTGTAAAATTCAGGAATAGTCTAAGCCTGATTGTCTCACCTCGATCCTGTAATAATAATGGGGTAATTATTTTTATATTTATTATTATTATCACAAACATGATTCATCGATCATCTTAGCCTAGGCTGGTCGGGTTTACAATGCCAGAATGAGAAAGCAGTTCAGCTCCTCCCATTCAGCTTAGTACCTTACGAACAATGTGGCAAGTTTGTAAGAGAACTGCTCGTTGTCCTACTGTGGTAATCGATTTTGAAACACCAAGAATTTTCAGATTTTTGGAAAAGGTTTTGCTTACTAGGCCTTCGGCGGATATAACAAAAGGTAACACCTCCACTTTCTGGAGTTTCCATTAATTTTTCAGATCAAGTGCAAGATTTTCGTACTTCGTGACCTTTTCCATTTCAGTTTTTCTGATGTTATGAGAGAGTGGTATCGCAATGTCAATTATGAAAGCTCTCCTCTGCTTTTTGTTAATTAGAACAATATCCGGCCTATTATAGTCAACCGTCCGATCTGTTGTAATTGGTCTATCCCATTAAAGAATTGTATCGGCTGACTCAAGTACGGGGGAAGGCGTGTACTTGTAATATGGTGGAGGCATCTTATCAAATAGCGAGTGCTTTAAAGCGATTTGCTGGTATATAATTTTCGCCAGCTGATTATGCCTGCCTAGGTAAGCATTAGGGGCAAGGACTGGACACCCTCCAACAAGGTGTTCAATTGTTTCTCCTACACTACCGCACTTACTGCACTTGTCGACAACATCCATGTGTAGAATATGTCTTTCATAATTTTTTGTCCTTACTACCTTATCTTGAATAGCTGTCGTGAAGCCTTCTGTTTCTGGATATAATAGTCCATCGGAAGCCAGTTTAGAGACAAATATTTGTCAATGGAGTCATCCTGAAGTGATTTAGGAAATCTCCCATGTAATGCCTGTTGTTTCCATTCTTGAACGATATCCTTCAGTGCTGTTCTACTATCAACACGATTTGGTTTATTTAGATTTAGTGGGGTGAAACCCTGGTCCTTCTTAACAACCAGTTTCATTAGTGTGCTATGTGAACTAATGAAGCGCTCTCTCATCCTATTCTCCTGATTGAGACAAAGATTCTTGACATTCACAAGCCCTCTGCCTCCCAACTTTCTTGGAATATATAGCCTTTTTGTGGACGAATTGGGATGTAAACATCGGAACTTTGTCAATGTTCTTCGTGTCAATCTATCCAGTTCATCAAGATCTGCTTCAGACCATTTAACAATGCCAAAAGAATATGTCAGAGTTGGCACCGCCCAGCCATTGATCGCTTTAATGAGGTTTCCACCGTTCAGTTTGGTGTTTAAGAGTTTTTTGAGTTTAAGAGTTTAAGAGTTTTGAAGCATTCTTAAATATTTGTATGAGTCTTCTGATGCTAGTTCTTGTATACCGCAGACTGTTGAATGTTGTTCTTTTATTATTCCCTTTTGTATACTGATTGTGGAGCATTTCTCGAGTCCGAATGACATTTTGATATCCTTACTAAATATTTCGACTGTTTTTATTAATGAATTTAGTTTATCTCTTGTTTCTCCATAGAGTTTTAAGTCGTCCATGTATAGCAAATGAGATAGTTTCCTGGAATTTCTCATGTCAAGTTTGTAGCCAATATTGCTATTGTTAAGTAATGTGGACATCAGATTCAACGCTAGACAAAACCAAACAGGGGAAAATGAATCTCCCTGAAATATTCCTCTCTCGATATTTGTTGTTCCAATGTACTGTTGGTGGACAAATAAATTAGTCTTCCATTTACTCATGAGATACCTTAAAGAGTTTGTAATCTGCGGACAAATTTTGTAGATGTTCAAAACTTCTAATAACCAGTCATGTGGGACACTATCGAAAGCCTTCTTGTAATCTATATAGCACATATTCAAATCGCGCTTTTTTGTCTGGGCTTGCGCAAGAACTACAGCATCAATCATCAGTTGCTCATTGCATCCCATACTTGCCCTAATACACCCTTTCTGCTCATCTTCTAATATGTTATAATAGTCACAATGTTGGTAAATTTTTTCATTGAGCAGGGCTGTGAATAATTTATACAACACGGATACACATGTTATCGGTCTATAGTTACTGGGTTGGTTAGCATCACCCTTTTTATATAACAAATATGTATTTCCCTCCATCAGAAAGTCGGGGAAACTATCAGGATTCACCATTATTTCTTTAAATGCGTCAGCAAGTACCTGGTAAACAGCTGTGACGTTTTTGATCCAGAAGTTGTGTAACCCATCTGGCCCAAGTGTCTTTCAGTTTTGAGTTTTCTTGATGGCAGTGCAGATGTCAATCGCTTCAAGACCGTTGAATTCCATTTGTGGAAGTGCATCAGTCTGTTTTCGTAATGTTGCAACCCACGGGGCCATTTTTTCATAACCATCAGATCTTTTCCAGGCAGATTTCCAGTATTTCTCAAAGGTAGATACATTCACATTTTCATGTTTTGACTGGTTACCCTGAGCTTCTAATTCTCTATAAAACTTCTTCTGGCTATTTTGAAACATTGCATTTTGGTGTTTTCGTTTTTCTGTCTCATTGTATCTGGCTAGTCTGGCTCCCTTCGTTTTAGCCTTCTGTCTAAATCGATCTTTCAGGTCTAATAATTTCTCGCGAAAGTTTGACTCTTCAAATCCAATGCCAGATTTTTTAGCAATTATTTTCGTTTTTTTTCGTCACTTTGCTAGATGTATTTCCAGCAAGATACTCAGAAATAATGTCAACCTTCGCTCAAAAATCATTGATATCAGTTTCCAGGCGCTTTCTCCAGGCAGGTGTATCTTTTTGGATATTACGCCTTGTCGCATTGAGGGTGTAAGTTTTTTGACCTGAAACCTCAATTACAGTTACTGCTGCACAGTACAACGCAAGATGTATGTCACTAAGGTTCATTATCCCCGATAAATGCGATTCCAAAACTGTATTAACCTGCATTATAATAAAGCGGGATTTTGCAATGTTGCGCAGAATCGGTATTTTTGGCCTATTTAGTGGATTTGAGCCAGTAAAATGAGCCAATAGACTGTAAAATCTTTCTCGTATGTTAAAAAAGTTTCCATTCATGACTGTTTCTTCATTTTGAGTGGATGATACTTCTGTTGTTAGGATTGGAGTTTGTACTACCGGTTGGTTCTCTGTGTTCAAGTTAAGGATATCCATGTTATTTTCTTGAGGTGGGTCATATGTAATGCTTTGGTGTAATTTATTACCGACTTCTCTCTTGATGTTCATTAATTCTGTTTCGGTAAGATATTTTTTTCTTAATATAAGATTTTTACGGTCTGCTAATATTCTTGGTGAAGTGCACTTCTCCATCCAGGTAGCGGTATATCTACACACTGGTTCACGTAATAATAGGCACTCATTACTTCTATATTCATTTCACGTGTCCATCTAATACGTGGAGTGCGCTCGGTCCTGCTGACAGCCCTCCTTATGGGGGCGAGCCAGCCGGTACCTGATTATTAGCTCCTGCTTTTTGTTGGGTTTGTATTGAAGTCTCTGGTGTTGATTGACTATTATATTCTAATTGTGGATGGATTTTTTCAGTTGTCTTGTTCATTGCCATTCTTGTGGTGCCATAGAGTTGGGAGTTGCCACTCGCTCCAGACTCACCAACCCCGGACAAATCCTCCCGACGGTTCCGAAGGGTTCTTGTCCGCAAAACCCTACCGCCTTGTATAATATCATTATATGTTTCAATCTCCATAAAAAAATTTTTGGGTTCAAGGGAAAAAAACGGTCACCCAAGGCAGAGCTCCGATTTACCATGCGAAAGCTATTTACTACCGGAGGGCGCTAGGTATCCGGAGACATCGTTATAGATACTTTAACCCTGTGCCATTCAGCTCCTCGGCATTATTATTATTATTATTATTATTGTATAATATTATGTATTATTATTATTATTATTATTATTATATTATATTATATTATGTATTATTTTATATTATCGTTAGCATTGTAGAGCATTAGTTGCTCTTTTCGCGCTTGTAAACAAAAATGTGTATGTTGTGTACCAGAGTGCCAAAGCTTCTCGCTAGAGACAATTACGATGATTGGGCTTTTGCAGTTGAGAATTTTCTCGTGTTAAAGGGTTTAGAAAATACTCTCGGTGGCAAAGAGACAGATTCAGTGCAAATTGCGAAAGCGAAAGCCAAATTAGTGTTGAACTTAGATACATCGATATATTGACTCGTGAAAAAAGTAAAAACAGCACAGGATGTGTAGGAAAAATTAAGATGTTTGTATGCAGACAGCGGTTTTACAAGAAACATCGGTTTGCTGCGATTTTTAATTTCCTTACGGCTGGAGAACTGTGATTTAATGGAAAACTGTGAATCAGATGATTGAAACTTCGCAGAAGTTAAAACGAACGAGTTTCAACATAGACGAATATTAAATCGGATCGTTGCTATTGACAGGACTGTCAAACCGTTTCAGTTCCATGATAATGGCGATTGAAAATTCCGGTGTTACCATATTTACAGATTCCATTAAGACTAAAAATTCCATTCAGATTCCATTAAGACTCTTGGATATGGATGTAGATGGCAGTAGCGGAAAAATCAAATGCTTTATACGTAGTGAACAAACTCAAGAGTCGAGCGAGAGATGGCGCTAAAGGTGGTCTCACTGACGTAAAGTGTTTTCGTTGTAAGTAGTTGGGTCACGTTATGAATAAATGCCCCGAAAATAAAGTAAATAAACGAAAGAGAACTCAGGCCAAAAGAAAGCATCTAGTGTTTTCAGTACAGTGTTCTTAAGTGGACAATATATAGAAAATTAGCGTTATATTGACCCAGGAACAAGTGTACATTTAATTTCAAGAAAGGATTAGCTTGAAAACATAATTTACCATGTAAATCCTAAAGAAATTATGATTCCGAACAATATGGTTGTGCCAGTGGTGTGTTCTGGAGACATACAAATTCAAACAGTTGTCAAGAATGAGAAGCATGATGTTATAAAAAATGTTTTATATGCCCCTGATACACTGTTTTATATGCCCCAACCACAAATTTGTTGTCTGTTGGTGAGTTGATTAAACATGAAAACAGAATCATTTTTGAAAAGAATGGTTGTAAAATTTTTAATGACAAATGTCTTATTGCTGTAGCTGACATTAAAAATAATGTGTATGAACTGAAATATGTAAAACACTAAAAACCTGTAGTTAACAATAACAGCTAATATTTTACATAGGAGGTTTGGTCATTTAAATTACACAGATTTAAAACTAATACAGCAGGGAGTAGTTGAAGGGCTTACGTGCAATGATAACTTAAATAGAAGTAAAGTTTGTGAGGTTTGCTGTCAAGGGAAACAATCAAGATTTCCATTTACAAACAAAGGCAACAGAGCCGAATCCTTGTTGGAGGTGGTACATGCTGATATATGTGACCCAATGCATGAGCCTTCTTTTGGAGGATCAAGATATTTTCTATTATTTGAAGACGATTATAGGTATAATGGGTTTTGTTTATTTTCTTAAAAGCAAAGATCAAGTTATAGATTTCTTTAAAGAATTTAAAGATATGGTTGAAAATCAATGCAAGAAGAAAATAAAAATACTACGAAGTGATAATAGCGGAGAATTTTGTAGAGAACAATTTGAAAGATTTCTTCGAAGATCTGGCATACTGCATCAAAAAACGAACCCTTATAGAAAAAAATGAGATGCTTGAAAGAATGAACAGGATAATTGTAGAACAGATAGGATATATGCTTTTTGATGCAGATTTGTCAAAAAGTTTTTGGGCAGAGGCACTTTATACTGCAGTCTACTTGCGTAATCGCAGTGTGGCAGCGGGTTTAAATTAGAGGACACCTCTCACTATATGGCATGGAAAGAAACCGAATGTAAGCTTTATACGCATATTTAGAAGTAAAGTGATGGTTCATATTCCAAAAGAAAAGCGTAGAAAATTTCACAAAAAAATTGAAAGATTTTTTTGGATTGGATCCTTGTTGGATTTGATGAAAATATAAAAGGTTACCGCCTCTATGATCCAAACACAAAAGGCATTATTACTAGTAGAGACGTCATTATAATTTTGATCAGATTCTTATCCTTATAAAATACAAATACTACAAGAATTAAGCCAAGATGATTTTGATCGAAGATTTGAGTTTTGCGAAGTTATGATGGAAAAAATATCCAATCCACATTTTGTTTCAAATATTATTTTCACGGATGAAGCAACATTCTGTTTAATCTGTCAAACAGACACAACTGTAGATAGTGGGCTGATATCACTGGATGGAGCAGGTTCATACACAGTATCCTAAAAAGATAAATGTTTGGATGGGATTTAATAACAAAAATACTATAGAACCTTTTTGACAACAGACAAATATTTAGATCTATTGGAAAAAAATATAATCCCTCAACTTTTGCGCCTGTTTCCAAATTTAATTAACTAAAGCAAGGAAATATGGCTTCAGCAAGATGATGTACCAGCACACTAAGCTATTAACGTTAGAAATTTTCCTTTCCTAAACCGATGGATCGGTCGACGAGGAACTATCGAATGGCAAGGTCACCAGATTTGACACCACCCGATTTTTTTTGACGGGCTATTTCAAATGTCGGGTTTACGTTAATATGCCAGGAAATCTCGAAGATCTCAAATTACGAATTCAGCAAGAAATTGTATATACCTTTTATCTGGTGGGAAAACGCAATTCAAAGCTTCGTCCGATGTATCCCTTACTGCCATGAAGTTAATGGTGGACGCTTTGAACTCCTTTTGTGAATAGTTATATAATTAAAAAGAAATATATTGGTTTTTTTATTTGACATTAACAAAAGAGACGGAAACACCAGAGAGTTCTGTTGGTGCAAAAGTGGTTTAGTCAGTTCAGGAGCGGATATTTTGACATGGTCGAGCATCATCGAGCGATGTCGAGGAAATAATAGTTATAATGGCCGAAGATCCACGATCCACGATCCACGAGATAGCAAATAAGTTAAATATTGGCAAATCGACTCTTTGACCATCTAAAAAAAAGTTTCGGTTAGCATGTATCGGTTCCTCACGAACTTAGTCAGCAAAATCTGCTGGAACGAATCTCCTTGAGCGATCTTTTGCTGAAAAAAAATCTGAGGCTCCATTTCTGAAGAGGATAGTGACTGTTGCAGAAAAATGGATTGTACCCGACGTGCAACGAAAAAATCATGTGGGTTGCGTAGTAACTAATCTTTACATAACTAAATGGTAGTACAGGCAACCATCAATCAATCCGAATGTCGAGGAAGGGTGAGAAGTCGAGATCCACCAGGGAAGTAATCGGGAAAGAGAATTTAGAGATGAACAGAAAAGCTCTAGAAGAAGAAGAAAATAGAGTTTCTTGCCCTAAAGTTCCTAAGAGAAGACTAGAGTCCATATCAATCAAAGAGCCAAATTACCATCTATTATATAATAGGAGTACCCATAAGAAATCATTTATTAATAGTGTCGAATATTTGTTTCAGTCTAGTTCAGAGTGTAAACGTATAAAGAGGTGTTTCATTACGCAATATTACAACACGTGGCCTTGACCTTTGTAACAACTAAATTCAAACGTTTTTATTACACCGGTGTAAAATGGTGGATAAGCAACCAACTGAAGAACATTTACGTCATTGTTTAATTTTTGATCGGGTGTTAATGTAACGGTTGCAACAAAGAAAATTTGTGATGTGTATAAAGACGTATTGAAAGTCAACAAGTACCAAAGCTAGCTTAGAAAATTTTCCAATGATGATTTTGACTTATCTGATAGCGATCGAAGTGGATGCACTGTAGACTTTGATAATCACTGGTAGAAACTTCTCTACATGAAAGTTTTACAGCTCTTAAAGTAGTAAAAGAATACATAATGTAGAAATACATTTAAAGAAAAAAGTTAATTCCCCTAACAATCAAAAATGTATTACATAGAAACAACTTACATGGTAGAGTAGCACAAAATAAACCCTATGTAAGCAAGGCAAACAAAATCAAATGTCTTGCATTTGTTCAAGGCCACAGAGATAAGGATTTTTCATTTTGAAAAAATGTGATATTTGCGGACGAGATTAAATTCAACATTTTTGGTTCTGATGGAATATACAGAGTGTGGAGAAAACATAATCAAGCACTAAAATCTAAGAATTTTCGAACGACTGACTGACTTATCACACTTCTAATATTGAGCAATTAAAACTGACCCTTTAGGAAGAGGGGCAAAACTAGCACCTGAATATTGTCAAAACTTAGTTGAATCTATACCTTACCGTTTTTTAGATGTATATATCATATATAAGTATATATAGATATATCATAGTGTACCAGTTTCATTTTGAATATCAAAAAATAAAAACGTCTAATTTATTCTCTATCTTTTCACTCATTTTTCCTTTTAATAACATTTTATATATGACCATACTTCCTGAAGTGTATAAAGAACAATTTAAACGGATAATTATTAAACGGATAATTAAGTGTACGAGTTTAATTCAATTTTATATATTGTATATTGCTAAAACTCTAACACACACAATGATAGATCAATCTTAGTTGAGATGGGGAGATAATCTCAAATTGGAAGCAAACAACACGAAACAGTTTGTTTTAAAAAAATAGGAGAATCCTCCATAAATGAATAAAGAAGAAGAGGGGAAAGAGGATTCTTCGAAACAGTTTTTATATTCGATTTCTAGTATTTTCTTCAAACCGCCCAGCGCACTCTCTTGATTGCTTTTATGGACTCAAAACGGCGTCCACGAAGTGGCTTAAATATCTTTTATATCTGCACATAAACAAAATCTAGATAATATTTATACCTGGTATCTTTGGAACATGTTAGCATCTTCTTTAGTAATACAGGCGGTGGGTATTTTTACAACTCCATCTTCATAATCTTGCCATCCTGTATGCAGCGTACCCAACGAAAAAGGTGTTACAGATCTCACCAAAGTCGCAACAGCTCCTAATTTTGCCGCTTCAGAAGCACCTAAAAATAAAACAATCAAAATCAAAGCATTTCAATCTGTTACAAGCAATATATATTCTTTATATTTACCTTTAGATCGATATTGTACGGATCCACCATAAGTAGTCCATTCTTGATTGTAAATAACTATTTTTCCTTTTACAGCCTTAGAAACATTATCCAGCTTCAGTTGATCGAAAGATGTCACCACTATTGCTTCAGCTTCAATTCCTTAAAAACAATAATATGTTAATTATAAAGATATTTTCAAACTGCATACAGGTTGTTTAAAACATATCGATCTTTGCTAAATGAAGGGTAGAGTTTCCTGTTATCTATGTATATAGAGTGTCTCACCAAAACACGAATACTTTTCAATTTAAAGTATCCTCCATATTGTATCTCAGCTTTATTTTACCGAAGAGAGACGATCAGTTGACATGGCCTGGCTCTGATCGCCCCTCTTCGGCTGCTTTTCTTGCATTCAACTCGGTGATGACGACTGTAAGGATAGAAATCGGTCCCGCAAGGCATTCGTTTGACGCAATGGTAGCGGCTAAATTAAGACGAGCGGAGCACCACGTGGAGTACGAGTGAAATATCTGCCTGTATATATATATATATATATATATATATATATATATATATATATATATATATATATATATATATATATATATATATATATATATATATATGTACATATACCATCATCATCATCATCATCATCAGCCCGTGTCGATTAACTACAATAAAGGCCTCTTCAGCATGCTTCCAACTTTCACATTCCAGGACTTTCCTCTGCCACTCGGGTCCTATATACTTAATAATATCATGATAATTAATGATGACGTTTGCGATCAAGCGGTATCCACTCCACAATTGCCTTGGTCCATCTGTCGTCCCATCGCTGCGCTATATGGCCATCCCATCTCCATTTCAATTGTTTTACTTTTCCGATGATGTCGCACACTTTAGTTGGTTCCCTGATCCATGCGCAGGGCTTTCTGTCTTGTCTTGTAATGCCAAGCATACATCTTTCCATTCCCCTTTGTGCTACCCGAAGTTTTTGAATTGATTGCGATGTGAGTGTCCAGGTTTCACTTCCGTATGTCATAACAGGTAGGACGCAATGATCGAAAACTTTTCTTTTCAGGCAAAGTGGGAATTTGCTCTTAAACACTATGTTGAGCCTGCCAAATGCCTGCCAGCCACATTTAACAGGCCATTCCACCTCCCGGGCGATATCCCCCTCCATTGAAATCATCTGCCCAAAATATATAGAGTGGGCCACAATCTCCAAATCCCTCCTTAAAACTGAAATTCTTCTGTCCTGAGCGAATTTATTGAACATAACCTGACTCTTTTTCAGGTTTATTTTTAAGCCAAATGGTTCGCCAGCCCTTTGCAGCTCTTGTATGCGTATTTGCAACACCTCTGGGTCTTGTGAAAGGAGAACGATATAATCTGCAAATCGAAGATGATTTAAGTTTGCACCATTGATATTTATACTATCCTGTTCCCAATCCAGTTTACGGAATACTTCTTCAAGGCAAACCGAGAAAATAATAGGCGATATTGCAGCACCCTGCCGTACACCTCATTCTACATTAATTTCCACATCAAGATCATCAAGGTGAATTGTCACTGTAGCTCCGTCATATATCGATTCTAATAGGTTTATATATGTTTTGTTTGCCCCCGGCTAAGCAGGGCATCCATTATGGTATTATTTGAGATGGAGTCAAATGGTTTTTCGTAGTTGATGAAAGCCAAGCACAGTGGCATGGTGTATTCGTTATGCCTTTCTATGCTGTACAACCCGAATGTGATCCGTTGTACTGAATCCACTTCTGAATCCTGCTTGTACTCTTGGTTGTGCGTCACTCAGTTTTCTTAATATTCTTTTAGATATTATCTTAGTAAAAACTTTGTGCATTACTGATATTTTGCCATAAGTCAGGTACTTTTTATTCTTTGAGGTATTTTGAGTATAATTTTGCCAGTGTTTTATGTAAAGTCCGATCACCTGCTTTTAGCATTTCGACAGTTACACTGTCTATTCCTGGAGCCTTGCCGTTTTCCATCGATTCTATAGCATTTGTTACTTCCTCAACTAGGATATCTGACATGTGTTCTTCCGAGGATATTGTTGTCTTTGATTGGTTTTGATCTTCATATAACTGGGAATAAAATTTTCTGACAATCTCTAACATTTGCGTACGCATCCTGCACACTGTACCATCCTCAAACATTACGGCATAACTTTGCGTTCTTTTGTTTCTCACCTTCTGTTTAGCCTTGTTAATTCCTCTATTTTCTTTCGAGATTTTTTACACTAGCTGCAAGTTGAACTGGCGCTTGTCCTCTCTGATTCGTTTTCTCATAGTTTTGCAGAGTTCAACGTTCGCGACCCTGCTCAAAAGACTCTTTGCATTTCTCATTATCCGTCGTTTCTTTAGTAAATCAATGGTCTCACTGGAGATTTTTATTTGTTTGAGACATTTTTCTTCTGGTGCTATTGAAGCAGCCGTTTGAAGCATATTGTTGGTAATTTCTTTACATTGAACTGGTATTTCCTTCTCCTCCGGATCTTGAAACACAGGAAAGCGGTTCGACAAAGCAATCTCAAAATTACCGCCCTTCTCCAGCAATTTCCCAGCATCCACTTTGCCCTTCTTTTACCTTACCATTCTTTTGCGCTCTCTTCGACAATTAATCCTAACTTTTGCTTGTACTATTGATCAGTTGGTGGTCACTTCCAACATTAAAATTGTTACGTATAGTATAATTGCAAAATATTGTTTTATCGTTAGCCATGATGTAATCAATTTCACTTGTGAGTCCAGATGGACTTTTCCATGTCCATTTTCTGCTGATATTTTTCTTATAGAACGAATTCATAATATAAAGTTCTTGTCCTTCAGCAAAATCAACCAATGTCACCTCTATTATCCTGCCCACCAGTTCCATATGGGCCAGTTGCATTTTCATCATATGGGCCAGTTGCATTTTTCTTGTTGTTCCAATTTTCGCATTAAAATCACCCATCAGGATTTTGTATCTATATTTCTCCTTGTATGAAGGCTGAGTCACCTCATCATAAAATTCCTCTATTTCCTCATCCCTATGGCTTATAGTTGGTGCATAAGCTTGGACGATTTGCAGCCTAAACTCTTTATTCAGCTGAGTGACGCATTGGGTTAGTCTATTCTCCGTACCTCGGATATAGAGAATGTGTCCAGTTGGTGTCAGTTTAATTAACTCTTCGCCCTTTCTTCGTGTTTCACAGAGCCCAATATATATATATATATATATATATATATATATATATATATATATATATATATATATATATATATATATATATATATTTGTTTTTCTATTTTTTCTAAGGACTTATCGAACTATACTACTCTCGTAGTAGGTCACCTTTAATTTTTCTCCGAGATAATGTGACGGCTCAGCGGTATGTCGAAGATTGTAAACCCCCATTTCTTACCCTACTATTTGCATTTGTTACTTTACTTCATTTAGAAGGATAGAGCCTTGGCATAATCAAGTTACGTAAATGAACTTGCTGTCGTGGTCTCTGGACCTTTCTGCAATAGAGCATGTGTGGGATATAATACGTCAAAAATTGTTCAGATTGCGACACCATCCACAGACATTGAAGGCACTACGGGGTGAAATTTAAGTTGCATGGGACACTATACTTCAAGAGGAAATTGGCCACCTAATTAGATCAATGCCTAGGCGCCTCCATGAATGTATACAAAGTGGAGGTCGATGTACCCATTACTGATTGTAACTCACTAACTCGTACTAACTTTAAAATTTTAATCAGTTGTACTATTTAACAATAACAATAAATCTATAAAATAGTTTTTAAAATGTTATCATTATTTCTTTCTGATCCTTTTTTTTATGTCACTTAGTATACATTCTGTCAAAAAAGTACCGGTAATTGATCATTTGAAAAGCCCCCTTAAAGAGATTGTCAAAATTATTGTTTTCGCTAAGTTGGCACAACTGTCCTCTATATTAACGCGGAGTTTGAACGTCATCTGTCATTTATTTTGTTTACAGTACACGATTTTGTCAGTTCATCTCAAGTGTGTTTTGCGATTTTTAAAATTAATAAAAAAATCGAACAAAAAATTTATCAAAAACTCGTGCATATGAGTGGTACGTCAATCCACGTCTTCAACTGAAGTTAACATCGCTAAAGTGAAGAAAATGGTAACTCAAAATCGTCATTTAAGTTTGATAGAGATACCAGCTGATTTTTCTGTGTCTCAAATCAATTCGTACCATTTTAAGCGATTGTTTGGGCATGAAACGCGTTGCCGCTCGACTAGTACCGAAAGACCTGAATTTTCTTCAGAAACTCAATCGCGTTAAGGTCGCTGAAGACATGCTAGAACCAGTCAATTCCGACCCCACATTCATAAAAAGCATTGTAACTGGTGATGAGACATGGGTATACGAGTTTGATATGCAAACCAGCAAATAAGCTTCGAAAAAACCACGTCAAAGCCGATCAAAATTTAAGGTGATGACTATTTCTTTGATTATCGCGGTGTTGTGCACTCGGAACTCTTGCCAGAAGATCAGCCGGTAAATAAAGAATATTATCTGAGCGTTATGCGGCGTTTGAAAGAGCAAATTAATCGAAAAAGGCCAGATTTGTGGAAAGAAAACTCTTGGATTCTGCATCACGATAACGCACCATCTCACAAGGCAATCATAGTCAACGAATTTCTGGCCATCGAACAACCACCGTATTCACCTGATATGGCTCCGGCCGACTTCTTTCTCTTTCCAAAACTAAAATTACCACTTCGAGGCACCCGTTTTCAGTCGATAGAAGACATAAAAGAGAATTCGCGGCAAGAACTGAAGTCGATTCAGGAAAATGCGTTTAAAAAATCTTTTGAGAATTGGATTATTCGTTGGCATACGTGTATTATTTCGGAAGGGACCTACTTGGAAGGCGATACAATAAATTTGGATAAATAATAAACATTTTTTATTGACCAATTCCTGGTACTTTTTAGACAGAATGTATATCTTTTTCCATTTGATGTTTTAGAAAACATAGGCCAAAATATATAAAATATATAAATATATATATATATATATATATATATATATATATATATATATATATATATATATATATATATATATATATATATATATATATATATATATATATATTATTCAATTGTGAATAGTTGAATAAACACACAACAAAAATAAAAACAAATATTTTGATGAATAGATTAATTCTTTTTTAATTAAAACAAACTATATTTTCAGGCAAATAAAGCAGGAAATCTGGTTTAGCACTTAATAATTATAAATAATATTATTATATATCATCGAAGTTTTGCCAAATCATCTTATCTACATAAATCCAAATTTATCCAGTTCAAATCAGATATGTTCAGCAGTTTTAAAATAAAAATATTCTAAATAAATATTCATGTTTTATCAGACTACTTAAATATGCCAATTCATCTTGTTTTACCTTCGGCTGGAGTACTAATTGATCCACCCAATCCCAAAACTGGCACCTTAACTGATCTAGGTTCTAGCAGTTCAGCACGTTCTTCATTTCTAAAATAACATTATCGGATTAAATAATTAACCGAAATTCAAACATTAAAGTGAAAGTTAAGAATTAATGTGTCAGGAAGGAAAACTCTTTCAGCAAAATTATCAAAAAATAATATATTTCGTACCTAACCCAATGTGGGACATCAACTTCTTCACCGTGAACATTCTCCAAGTCATTTTCGCTCATCAGGTTTAGTATGTAATCTATAGAGTTCTCCAAATTTTCCGTGCCAGACACTCTGGCCCCAAATTTATCGACAAACTTAGCCAACTCCTTGTAAGTATTGCCCTAATTTCAAAATAATGTAAACTCAAAGAAATTTTCAGCCACAACATTAAATCACTTAAACTCGAAGAGATTTACCACTAAACAGGAAATAACTTTATTTACCTTCTCGACGCGCGTTTCGCTAACCACGATAGCATCATCACGACATGATTTAATCTGATTCTAAATATTGTTATATAGAATTATATGCTATTCACATGGGTCATATTTAATGAGGGGTGTCAAAATTATGAAACATGACCTTCACCAAGCGTTACATTAATAATTCAGTTCATTTCAAGGATTTCTTACATTTTGCTATTTGAATATTTTCATATGCATTCAAAGCCCTATTATTAGTTACACTGTTAACAAGTCTTAGTTACTAATATTTATATTATGGTCATGCTCGAATACATGTTGAGTGATACAACAAAAAATGTGACTTCTCCCATATATAACGTAGCCAATATGTTCTTTATATCTATATATCAGTTAATACCAGGTGTGGCAGTTAAAAATTCATATTTTTTCAAGAGATTGCGCTGGAAATAAGGGTCGGTTCACAATGTAATCTCTTATGTCATTATGTTGTAAAACATCATTAACACTTAAACAATTTCGAGTTAGCGTCATATATAGCGGGTGGTAAAAATGTAATTTTCAATTGGCTTGAAAAGCCAATTGAAGCTCTTATTTGGATAAAGAGCACTTACGGCACGTACTGCTTTTCTTGTTTCATCAAAAAAAAATCAAGAGTGAAAGTCACCGTATACTTGCGGTGATGATGTCCCAATGCAAGACGCTTTTGGGCGTTGGTTTAGACGATTCAAAAGTGGTGATTTCGGCAAAGACATAGAACACCCAGGTCGATCAAAAAATGTAAAGTTGTCGAATTCCAAGCATTGTTGGAAGAAGACGATATGCAAACTCAACAACAAATGGCAGAGAGGTTAAATGTTGGTCGCTGAACCATTTGTATTCATCTGTATGCCATGGAAAAAATTCAGAAAGCGGGAAAATGGGTATCACATCAGCAGAACAACAGACGGGTGGAATAAAGAGTTTTTTGCTTCGGATCGTGACTGCAGACGAAAAATGAATATATTTCGACAACCCAAAACACAGAAAATCGTGGGCTGATCCTGTCGTATCATCATGGCCTGCCTGGGACCAACACTGGGGCACTGAGACCAACCAAATGATAAACAACTCTGCCTTGCCTGCATTGTAGTTGCCTGTAAACTAGATTAAAAACATGGGAAAATAGAAAGGTCCATCTTCCAGATTGATACCAAGGGGGAACTTCCCCCAGGAGACACAGAGGTATAGGTGGTATGCAAATCCTTGAATAAACTACGCTCCGGAGTTGCAAGGTCCAAAAGTAATATAAACAGTATCCCAAACCGCCAAACGTGGCCAGCTTTTGGTCTACAACTTGTTAGTGCTTATGTTCTGTGTTACTTTATATATTACGTCTAATACAATTTTCAACTACAGAACTTGTGTTGTTCACATGGTTTCCATGCTTCTGACACAATTAAATAAATGGGTTGACCCAGGAGCACCATTAACATCGACCACAAAATCGAATCGCTTTGGAAAGAAGATAACGCGGTGATAATACTGTTCGTTATCGTCAACAAATGTTCAATTTGAACTATGCATTGATCGAAAAGCGGATCCAGAATCGGATAAAAGACGCGGAAAAGTGATTTTGCAACCCGACAACGCTCCATCACACATAGTGAAAGCAGTCAAAAACACCATTTCTGTACTTAACTGGGACCTCTTGCTCCGCTAGCAGTACTCAGCAGACTTAGCCCCTTCCCACTACCACTTGTTTTCATCGATGTCTAACGTAGTTTCCATGAAACACGTCGACAATAATGGAGATATAGAAAAGTTGTTTGTTGACTGGGCCACCTCACAAAATGTACGGTTTTTCTGGAAGGGCATCCGCAAATTGCCAAAGAGATGGAAAACATGTGCAGCTAGGGATGGCGCATGCTTTCTTCCAAATTACATGTGTGTTTTTAAAGAAAAAATCAAGAATTATTAACTGCCACACCTGGTATAAATCTTTAAATTTTTCCAATATACCTTCGATCACAATATTGACAATTAATTTAGGAAATGCCTGAATTTTTTCAAAAATCTTATGTTCGAACTACCTTCCTTGGGCGTTGTAGTGTCTCAGGCTTCGATCACAATATTGACAATTAATTTAGGAAATGCCTGAATTTTCATGTTGGTCTACATTACTTATATGGTTTGGTCACTACTTTCACGTTCACATTTTCAAAATCTCCTGATGATGTTAACATGGTTAGCGAAACGAAAAGTTTCGTCGCGCGCGAAAGAGCGTCGAAAAGATAAATAAAATGAATTTGGTGTTTAGTGATAAATCTCTACGAGTTTAGTGTTGCACCGAAGATCAAACAGAAGAATTGGTTAAAACACTTTTTGAAGTCTTTCAATCTCTTGATGATGCTGATATGACTAGCAAAATGCTGATGAGAAACTATACACTATTGATTTAGACTATTCTGGGAAATACAGATTGTATAAAAAATCTTACTTTTTTTCTAATACTAAAAATTATTTTTTACTTTTTTGTTCGGTTTACCATCAAAGCGTGTTTTTTAGTTTTTTTAAACTATAATTTATTTTTCATTTTTTTTGCTATAAAAACATGTATTTTGTTTTAAACTATTATTTATTTATTTTTTCCAAAATCTTATGTTCGAACTACCTTCCTTGGGCGTTGTAGTACCTCAGGCTTCCTCTCCGAAAGCAAATCTTTGATCCTGACGATCCTGTTCAGGATAATGGGACGAACTTATTAAATTAATGTATTGTCATCGGTCCTTGATAAGTGTGCAAAGTTTCAACTTAATCTGAGGTTCTGAAGTGCGTGAAAAGGACGTTCAAAAATTCCGTTACATAGATACAGGTGAAGCGAATAAAAGCGTGTTAAAAATATTTTGTTTCAATTCAAATTTTAAAAAACGACGCCACTTTCCTTTACATCCAATACGAGGGTTGCTATTTATCTTTCCGGAATTGGCAACAACGGTGTTGCTAGGCCCATCTGACATATACGTCGTAAAGTTTGACATTGTTGACTGTATATGTATTTTTTAACGTTTTGTCATACGGACGTTATTTGTGTTGTTTAGTGACTTAAAAATTTCATCTCAGTAAAAAATTGGAATTAACTAGAGTGCATTTTTGTGCGGTGATTTACTACGAGTTTCGACGTGGATTATCTCAACAATAGAACATCTATCAACTCACTTAGACTTTTGGCGATTAAGTATCATCTAAAACGACTAAAAGTACCATCTAAAACCACCATATATCACTGGTTTGGTGAATTCAATCGTGGCAGTCGTTGGCTCACGGACAAATTAAAATAAGGTCATCCAAAATCGATTGTTGTGGCAGAAAACATCGACAATGCACGCGAGCTGATAAAGCAAGATCATCATGTGACATACGTGAGATGCATACACGAGATTTTACATAAACATTTAGCCGTGAAAAGTTTTGTGCGTGTTGGATTCCGCATAATTTGCCAATCGCTCAAAAAAAAGGCTCATCTCATGTCATTTGTATAAAATCACCGTGTATCAATTGTAAAAAATCTAAACAGGTGACGAATCTTGGATATATGTGTATGATCCCCAAAGTAAATAGCAGTCGATTGTATGGGTCTTTATTAATCAGCCAAACCCAACAAAAGTTGTTCGCGAAAGAAGCACTTCGAAGCAAATGGTCGCCTGTTTTTTTTTGGGATAAATGCCACTAGATAATCATAGAACGGTTAATTCTAAATGGTACAGAACTATTTGTCTGCCTCTGCCAAAAGAATTTGAAGAAATAAGAAAAAACAACCAGAGACGCAGGATAATTCATCACGACAACGTGAACTCCCATACATCAGACCAAACAACTCAATATTTGATCGGTCAAAATATCGAATTGATAAGCCATCCGCCGTACAGTCATGATTTAGCACCCAATGAATACTTTTTGTTTCCGTCCGTGAAGAATAAACTACGTGGTCAACGATTTTCAACACCAGAAGCAACGATTGATGCGTTCAAAATGCATGTTTTGGAGAGACCTTAATCGGGATGGAAAAAGTGCTATGAAAGCGTATGAAAAAGTGTATCGATCATCGCGGAGAGTATTTTAAAAAATAATAAAACCATTTTCAGTGATAAATATTTGTTTTTAATTAATACTAGCAGAATCCGGCAGACGTTGCCCTGCCAATGTATACGTATTTACCTCTAAACATATATCTAAAATGGATGGTCTGTATGTAATGTAGAATCTATAAAGCGTTGTAGAAAATTGTGGAAAAATGAAAGATTACTCATATTGATAAGATTCTATTATTTTTTATTAATATAAATTAATGATAAATTATATACATTTTTATTAATAGTTTACATGAACGAAAAAGATTTTTAACTATTCCATTTGCTATATAATCAAACCAATTTAAAGTAATTTAAACTGATACTAACATTTAGTGTAGCGCGAGTGGATTATCAATATTTTTGGTTTTCTGATTCGGTGAATAGATATACAGAGTTTTTGGTGTTCCTACACTGGAGCAAGCAACATTTTTTTCTTCGAAGACTTTTCGATGGTTAAGAAACCCAGAGATTATATCTCGATGGCTCTGTCTAGTCTACTCTGTCTAAACTATCCGCCCTATACAAATTTTCTTTTATTTTTATCTTCTTTCTTTTATTTATATATACTGTAAACAGGAAAAGATGTAGTTAAGGTGTAGAAGTTGAGGCGCTATATCCCCATTTAGTGGCGTGGTATAATAAAGTGGATAGCCCAAAAATATTGACTATATATTCAAATATCTATGTATAGCAATTTTCATAGCGATCATTTGATAGACTATAGCGATCGACCATCTAGTGGCGAGTTACAACAAAATGGATAAAAAGCATAAAAACCTTCTCCATGAAAAAATATTTAGACATGCCAACTTTCATGGTGATTGGTCAAACGGTGTCGGACCTGATCGATCTGGTATATACCAACAATATATATATATATATATATATATATATATATATATATATATATATATATATATATATATATATAAATATAGATATAACCGCACAAAACTGTCACAAACATCCTAAAAAACCCCAAGCACAAAGTTAGACTGGAAAATCATGGGGTGTACAATATATCTTGTTCCGACTGCAACAGAACATACATAGGACAAACAAACAGACGAATATCGGCCAGAATACAAGAACATAAAAACAACTTAAAAAACAAACAAACCACTTCCGCTCTGTTCCAGCTCCATCTACAAACAGGACATAAAATCAATCTTGAAGGAGCCAAAGAAATAGCGAATATTGAAAACTACAGGGTCCGAACAATCAGAGAAGCCCTTGAAATAGAGGAAAGGGGTGACCTAAATACGCGAAACGACGCTCGCAACATTCCAAAAGTATGGAAATCCCTTCTAAAAAAAGAAGAAACGTGGCGGCGAGGTAGAAAAATCAATAAACGGACGCCCTGCAGCGTTGCCAAGCGCCGCAAATAGTCCCGAACTACCCCGATATAATCTGCGCAGTCGCTGGCCGGCTATAAAAGCGAGCACAATGATTCGTGCACGTCAGTTGGACTCTTCAGTGGAAGTGGATAATACTTGAAAATGCCAAATGAGATGGCGTCGTGATTCGTCGAAACGTCGAGACTCTTCACAGAGTCAACGGATCGACACTTGGAATGATTTAAATATATATATATATATATATATATATATATATATATATATATATATATATATATATATATATATATATATATATATATATATATATATATATATATATATATATATATATAATGGGTGAATCCGAGTAGGCTAACTAGACAAATAGTCGAATTTTATGAAAATAGGAGTAGATCTAACGTACAAATAATTTAATGGATTGCTGCAATTAAAGAGGACCTAAGATCAGCAAATATTACACAAAGTGAAATTCAGAATAGAGGCTGCTTCAGACACAAGGTTAACGTTTGGAAGGTTGGCCAGAGAGAAAAATGTAGGAAAACTTGAACAACTTGGTCTGGCGAAAGGAACAAAGCTCATAGCGAAATAATGAAATGAATGAAAACATCGAGTTATACACCCTCGACCGTTGGGTTACACAATCTCATATGGAAAGCACAACAACCTGCGTCTTCGCCATAATGAGCGTTGGTTAGTTACTTGACCGGGAGGGAGCCCCACCCATCCCTTACATTGGAGGGCACATGTTTCGTCTGTTGGTGGCAATTGATTTTTATTTATAGATTCCGGATACATAAACAGCAACCCTCGTATTCATAAAAAATATTGCTTGTGGTGTTCATAGAGAAATAAACTCCAGCTTATTTAAAATAATCTCGTATTTAATAAAATAATTTTAAGATACTTACTTTAAATTTTCCATTTATTATACTGTTGATGATGGTATTTGCGGTGTCTTGATAAGAATAAATCTCGTTCAATAGGCCTTTTGGTAAATCACACTCATCATCATTGATAGTATTAGTTTTATAATTATTTATGTATTTGCAGTTTACCAACAGGGGCAATGCCAAAATTATTGCAAATTTTACTGATCTCCCCATATCTTAATCTGTTTGCTTCGAAGACGTACAAAATACTAATTTTCAAATCGTATCGAAAATCTTATATATCCGGCGGAAAATATAAAGATCTTGAGTTTATTTACATTTTTTTGTGCAATTTTAAAGAACACATATTTTAGATCAGATAATATGAAAAGTTATTGATTATAAATACTTTCCAAGCGGATACTAATTTAACCGTGTCAATAAATAGACAAGCACTTCTGATTTATAATACAAGTAATTGTTTAGTTAGTTCAAGATAACCTTTCATCAATTATTCATTGACACGTACATTTCTTATCGTTCTTTTTTAAAGCACATCTTACGCAACACTAGAATTTTAAGTTATATATTCGCAAGTTATCTTAGTACGCCCCTTGTCACTAGATATCATTTTAAAGACACTAATTTTACACATTTCTGGTAGGTATTGATTTTCCTTACGAGTCTGTCCAGTGAAGGAAAATTGCTGTAAAATGTAAATTTTAACTATGAAATATACGGGGTTGCCTGAAAAGTACGTTGCATTACCATCAAACGAATAGATTCATGTTCGGCTTGTTCCACTTAACTAAGCCACGACACGAATTAATAATTTAAAATTATTAACCTGTTGAGATTTCAGTTGAATCATACAATATCCTTATAGGTATGTCCACACTTGTTCAACTTTTGGTCGTCAAGAAGTATTGCATCTGTTAAAAGGTTAGATGCATGCGGTGTTGAACGAGAGGGATGCAAGAAGTAATCATGACGCAGGACGAAACGCAAAGGCTGCGCACTGACTCCCACCGATGTTGGGTATCTTGTATTTTCGCTTTCAACTTGTTTAATTTACATCTTCCGGTCTCTTGTTCCATCTCAGGCAAAACGATAGTATCACTTTTATCACTATTTTTGTCAAAGATGGCTTTAGTGCATTTGACCAGATGCCGACTATATTTCATTTTTCCGCTTAAAGACACTGGATTATGTTATTGTGTTTACATTCAATATGTTCGCTTATCATATCTAAAGGCTTCGACTATACTTCAGGGCAGTTACCGTCCGATGTGCGATAATGGAATGGCACCTTTAGAGATTTGAAACCCATATTTTCATTTATACTGTGAACAAATGACGCATCGTGTCGTTCCCGAATTATTTCAAGGGTGAGTGTATCACTGAACACTTTGTTATCTATTAACTTTTATTAGATGTGAGTTTGTCACTGAACACTTTAGTTTCTATAGATTTATATTAGTTTTGAGATGTATTTAAAGCTCTATTATTTCTATTTAATGTTTTCATTAATATTAAATGATTATTATGTAAGTGAGTGTTTCACTGAACACTTTGTCTTCTATTGATTTTGGTAGTTTCCAGAAGTATTTAAAGATTACTTCTATTTCTCTTTCTCACATGGCACTGTTCTAATTATTATCAAACATTCAAGTACAATTGAATTAAATATGTTACTGTTCATTTAAAATAATATTTAAAACAATGGTATTTATTAATGTTTTGATCAATATTAAATGATTTCTATTAAATGAATGAACTTTGAGTACTAACACCAGCATATTCATATGGTTTAAAATTTAATTGAAAGAGGTATCCATGGTAGTGTCACGCGTTCTCACTTCAATACCATGAAGTCGGTCAATGCTGTTTTGTTGTAGTATCTGGAGCGGATGCATCGCGCGCTCTCCCTTTGTACCTATTGCACAACTCAGTACTAGAGATTACACCGTATGGTGAAGTTGGATAATCCAATATGTTTTCTTTAGATGGGTATATCGTGTGTTCTCCCTTGATATCCCGTTCATACACGAAGCTGGCACTGTTGCGCGTTCTCCACTCAGTGTCAGGGACAGTACCCAGAATGATAATTTTATTATTGATTGATAAAATTATCATTATTGAAAATATATGATCTGTAATTTAATAAATATTCAGAGATCTCCATGGTATTGTCGCGCGCTCTCCCTTCAATACCATGAAGTGGGTAAATGCTGTTTTGCTTTTCTGGTATCTGGAGCGGGTACATCGCGCGTTCTCTTCTTGTACCTATTGCACAACTCAGTACCGTAGGGTGTGGTTGGATATCCATTTTGTTTTGTTTAGCTCTTTGGGTGGGTACCTCGTGCGTTCTCCCTTGATACCCCGTTCATACCCGAAGCTGGCACTGTTGCGCGTTCTACCCTCAGTGTCGGGAACAGTACTCAGTATGACATTTGATTATTGGCCGATAATATTATCATTGTAGAAGCTGTCTAGAACATCTCTATTTGAATCCATGTTGATTGCTAGAGTGCATTATAACTGAGGTTATGTGTATCTCTCGTTGGGAGTGTGAACAGTCTAGGATTAAAATGTGATTTGTATCGATATGACAAAGTAATAGATAGTAAACAGAGAATAGTTTGATGGATTTGGAGTGTTCAGAGTTACTTTTATTTCCAGGTAGTTAAAGCTGAAATGACTGGAAGCCGCCGCCATGCTCGTCAAACTCATGTACCCAACTAGCCGCCCAGTTAGAGCAATAACTATTAAGCTATTTTAGCTATTATTAGGAAGATATGTATATCGGTCTCTATATTACATATATGTAAAAAAAATAATAATCCTTTTATTTTGTCAAGTCATTTTTGTCCATATCATTACACTTAATTTTGTTAAATTAAATTATATATTTAAGAACACAAAATAAATATATAATTTTGAAAGTAATGTGTATTTTTTGGGCAACTCCAGGGCAAGACGAAATCACGGCGGAAATGCGCAAATATCGGGAGTACAAATAAGTTTTGAGAGATTTACAAAACATGGCGTGCCTAGTATTAAGTCTCATCGGACCATCTTGTAGCTATATTCATTTTAAAGCATCACCATTACCCTCTAAAAATCAGTGTATGTCATTTCACTGAACTGTAAACAACATACTTTCTTTGTGCTTTAACCATGTCAATCTTTGTGTCAACAAAACACAATTTGCGGAAGGGCTGCTTTTTTGTTTTAATATGAAGAGAAGTGCAGCTGATGGACATCGATTGCTGTGTGAAGCATATGGGGAATGTGCTCCATCAATAAAAACATATGAGTACTAGTTCCGGTGATTTAAGTGGCGATCTTGACACCAGTGACAAAGAACGCGAAGGGAGGCTAGTAAAGATTGAAGACTCTGTGTTGGACGCATTATTGGACCAAGATTCATGCCAAACTCAAGAGGATCTCAGTGAAACCTTCAGAGTGACTGAACAAGCGATTTCAAACTGTCTCAAGGTCATGGGTATATTATTTACTATTATTATTTACCAGAATAATAGAACATAGGCTGAGAGAAAAAATTGAAGCAACCTAGAGGAACTACAGCATGGTTTTAGATAGTTAGAAGCACACAAAATCAGATATTTATAATTAGACAAATATGAGAAGGACTGTTAAGAAAAGAAAACGAAATGCATATTTGTTTCATTAACCTGAAAAATGTATTTGATAGAATAAAAAAAGGGATGTCTGAAAAAGTTGACAAAGTCTAAAGAGAAGAGGACTAGAAATGGGAGTAATAGAAATTATCAAGGCCTTATACAACAACTTATATAAAAAAGCATAAAGTAATAACGTATAACGACGAATCCACAAAATTTGGGAGAGGAATAGGCCTAAGACAGGGTTATGTAATGAGTCTACTGTTATTGACGATCTTGTAAAAAAACAGCAAAGCAAATTGCAAGAATACAAAAATAGGTTTTTGAAAAATGAAAACAGTGACACACAAGAATTACTGTTAGCTGATGATATCGTCCTAATGGCAGATTCTGAGTAAAAACTACAACATAATTTAGCAATAACGAAAAGCCAAGACAAGTAAACATGGTCTTAGCGATATAACGAAAAGCTAAGAAAAGTAAACATGACAACAAAAGCAAAGCAATGGTAATTGTAGGCACAAAAATAAAACATAAAATTGTACTTGATGAAAAGGTAATGGAGCAAGTCAAAAACTATAAGCATTTAGTCATAACAACAGAAGATAATGGAAAAATGGACGGTGAAATGAACGAAAAAAATGGTAAAAGCAGGCAAACTATACAACAACCTAAAAACAACATTCCTAAGAAAAAGAGAGATACCCAATGAGGTAAAAACACAGGTATATCAGAAAATAGTGAGACCATCAATGTGTTGTCACTGTTTTCATTTTTCAAAAACCTATTTTTGTATTGTTGCAATTTGTTTTGTTATTTTTTAGCTGCAGAAATGAGATTCCTATGCAAAATATATGGAATTACAAGAAGGGAAAGGGTGAGAGATACGACAGTAATGGAACAATTGAAAACGAAACCAATAGGAGCTATTATAGAAGAAAGACAACTGAGCTTGCTAGGATACACCAACAGAATGGATGAAGAGAGATTAGCAAAACACATCTATGAAGCGAAAACACGAGTAAAAAATAAAGTTGGACGTCCAAGACTGAGATGGGATAAACAGTTCGACAAGCGGCAGAAAAACGAAAAATTTATTGAAATGAGGCTAGAAAATTAGCACTGGACAGGAACTCATGGACGGTAAAAATTCATGAAATACCATCATGCCGAAATGTAAACTCTCAGTCTTACACCTAACGGTACAACGGACTTTTAGATTAAATTAAATAAAAAGTAATAAAATTGTAAATTGATCGTGTAAGGAATATTTTTTAGTATATATTTTTTTTACTAAATTATAGTAATTATTTCAAATATTCCTTTTCGATATTTGTCCATAAGGATTTTCTGAATGTTTTCTTTATTTTCCATGTTTTTATCAACACCAGCACAGTAGATGCTCATACAGCACTCGTACCGGCTAACTTGACAATGTCAGATGTATTAATGAAACTAAAATTACATTGTTAACAGTAACCACAGTTTTTAAAAAACCGTCTAAACTGAATTTACCAGAAATTATTAATCAAATTAAAATTAAATTGACCGAAAAATGTGGACAGGAAGGAAGCATGCGTTTTACCCTGCTCTAGGATGCATGTGCTAACGCAAGTTGAAAAAAGGCACATTGAAAAGCATATTGAACGGTTGAACTAGTAGTGTATGAAGTTGTCCTCTAGGAGGCGTAGCTTGAATGTCCTCATAATTCAGTCATACATGTCTGAATATTTTTTGCTATTCTAAATGAGTTCCCATTAAAATCAGTTTGCAGTTTGGGGAAAAAGAAAAAATAAGCTTGAGTGTATGTTAGATTAAACTGGAAGAGATGTGGTTTAATTAGATTAAGTCATCTCCTGATGATGCTAACATGGTTTGGGAAACCAAGAGGCTTAAAAAAGTAATTTGGTGTTTAGTGGCAAGTGTCTACGAGTTTAGTGTTTCACAACCAAAGTTCCAGTAGAAGAAATGATGTACATGTGGAAGGAGCTTTGCACAATAACCTGAGGCGTGTGTGCAAACGCATCGTGGCGAAATAACACCTTCTTTTATTTAGCTTCAACAGCACTCTTCAATTGGTGTAATAGTGAGGTATTGGCACCACCATACCATGAAAATCTCAAAAAAACCTAGCCATAACTTTTCCTGCAGATGAAACGATTTTTGTTTCTTTTGGCGCACTTTCACCCCTTCCCACCCCCTGTTTGGACTACTGCTTCGCCTCTGACTTATAATGGTGAATTAATGTTTCATCTACTGTTACAAAACGTCGAAGAAGCTTGTTTAAATATGTCTAAACACTCTTGAAAATTGTTCATTAGAGTACGTCTATAATTGTTAATAACACAGTCGACGTGATTTTTGTAACATTGATGACAATGCTCTTTTTGCGTTACATTTAGGTAGTTATTAAAACAAAAAATGGCCTAGCATGTCCCATTTTGGCAAAGTTCTAGAGGTCGATTTTGTCAAAATCCAGCGAATAATTTTGTTATATAGGCGGACGATTTATTTTAAAGTCACAAGCTAAATCTATATCTGAGCAAGTCAAAATAGTCTATCTTATATTTTAAGTGCCAAATTGGAGATCAGGATAAAAGTTGGGCTCCCCTGTTTGCTGTGCACTTTGAAAGAGTTTTGTAAATATAGTGAAAGGATTTCTAGGCAAAAAGAAAGATGAAAACTATAAAATCCTCGGAGATGAACTCTTGAAAGCCTATAAAATACTAGGGTGTCACATGTTCTTAAAAATGCATTTTTTATCCCATTTGGATTTTTTTTCGGAAAATTTGGATGCAGTAAGCGACGAACAATGAGTGAGGTTGCACCAGGACATCAGGACGATGAAAGCAAGATAACAGGGATGCTGGAACCCATTTATGTTGGGCGACTACTGCTGGTTTTTAAAAAGAGATGATGCTGCAAGACACAAAAAACACTCAGTAATGTCTTTGCATAGATTTAACACGTTTTAAATCCTGAGGTGCTACAGCCTTGTAGTGTCAGTTTTTAACGTGCAGTAGTTCTTTTGTTCTGCCGCTGTGTCTTTGTCTAGTTACCCCCTATTCGTCCCTCCATAATTTTTCTTGGTATTCGGTATTCTGGAATTCTCGCCGTGTCCTGCCTATCGTATCTGTTGAACTCTCACATAGTCTACAATATCTAGATCTTTGTGTTGAGTTCAAACTTATATCTGATTCTTCAAAAACCATTACCATTCACAGTACCAAAAGTATTCATGTTCGTATCACAATATTCTGGTAAGGGCTAAATGATATTTACAATTCTTCGTCAATTACAATTCTTTGTCAACGGCTTTGCTCCTCAAACTATACTATATAACCTCTCTCCTGACCCTATTACAGTTCGATCGCAGGATATCTACTGTTAAATTATTCAGATCAAACTCATTTTGAAGAAATTAACAATATATAATTTATTGAATGACTATGTTACAATAATCTGTACTAACATACAGTCCGTTATCTAACGTTAAACAAAATCAAGCTAAATTTAAAACATCTAAAAACTTAGAATACTAAATAACTGTACAATAAAAAAAAATGAAACGCGCACCATCAAGACAATCTAGGACGTACCGTAACAAAATAACAACTAAAAGAAGACTTTTTGCACGAGAAATGGCCGTGTGTTTGATTTTTTTTTTATATTTGAGAACAAGGCAAATTTTGACTGAGACATTTTATGGAAATAATTCCGCAAACACTGGGACGGATCTTTCAATTTTGGTACACAGCATCAATATATCGTTACATAATCTATCGAAACGTAGAAGCAAAGCAAAAAGAAAATAAAATTCAAGATGAATTATTTAGATATTTAACTATGACTATACGTAATGTAAGAATTCGTTGATTTCTCATGCTCTAAGGTAGTAAAAGGGGACGAAAATATTGCCTGCAGTACAGGGAATTGAGGCTTATGGGTTTATCTTGAGACTCTAGATGGCTTTTTTCGCTATATCTGAAACAAAAAGAAAAATATTTTAATTATACATAAATATTCAATACAGTTAATCCACTGAACTTCTCTCTATTAAAATATGATAAAGAATCAACGAGTTCTTCCATATATAAATCCATTATAAATATCCTACTCGATACTCATTCCCCATGTCAATCAATTTTTACAGATGGACCTAAGATGGACCAAGGAGTTGGCTGCGGCTTTGTTTACAATAGAACCTCTTCAGGATTCGAACTGCCGGCTTCAACCAGTGTAATTACTGCTGAATTAGTGGCAATAGAAAGATGTCTCTCATATATCAGATTAAACCTTGCAAATTCCTCCAAAAAATGCTCTACTCATGATTCAAAATCGCGTCATTTCTCATCCAGTTATTGCACAAATTACAGATGTTGTAGAAGACATCATCACTCAGGATTTTTCTATTCTTTTCGTTTGGTGCCCTGGTCATAAGAACATCAAAGGTAATGAGGAAGCTGAACAGCTGGCAAAACCCTCAATAGAGCAGGTACTACCATACATGCACATCTTCCACCCAAAAGTCCATCTCTCTTTTGCAAAAACTTTTGCCCAAATCTCAATGCAGTCATATTGGGATAATCCTAAGAGACATAACAAACTGAGAGTCCTTAAACCTTCATTCTCTCAATCCACTCCCGAGCGGTTGCTGGATAGAAAAGCCACAGTTAAATGGATAAGACTCATGATAGGCCACTGCAGATTTTATCATGAATTTCTGCTAAAACGAGAAGGCCCTCCCCTCTGTGAATATTGCAATGATCCTCTAACAATCAAACACATTCTGACTGACTGCAGTGTTTTATCTCCTCTCAGATCTTTCTTCGGTTTAAGTCAAGATCTTTCTAAACATCTTTGCTCCGCCAAAATGTGTAACACATTTGCTTACCTAAAAGAAATAAATTATTTTACCACGATATAGTCATTTCAAGCGCTTTGCTTTCACTCCAATGATCGTAGCAAAGTGTGAGCAAACTAGTCGACTTTTCTGTGATAACAACAATTGTGATATAATCATCTGTCATACTCCTATTTGTGATACAACTCATCTGCGATATTGTAAATTACGATTCATTTTACACTTTATATTTTAGCTTATATATACCTAATCCTTATCTTTTCCATGAGTAATAGGCTCGTAATTTGATTCTATGATCGCTAAATGATCTCGATATCGATGCGACCTAAACTACTAAATTCTCTCTTTCTCTCTCATCCACTGAAAGATTACCCGTGCGCCATCACTTGATGTTTATATCACAGACATTATCTCAATATGTTCTTTTTATTTTACCGATATGATAATATGTAATAATAAATAATCTTCGTGTATGAATAATTCAAGCAGTACGTTACGATAGCGTTACAGCGTGGTAGAAAGAGAAAGTAACATAATTCATTCGTAATGCCAGTTAAAAGTTAAAAATATTGATTTCAGCCAAAATCAAAAACACCCACAATCAAAACACAGGACCTATGTTTTGGTTGTTATTTGAGTTGTTTTGTAACTGTGTTTTAGTGAAATTTTGAGCTGTAAAGTCGTTTTATTGTAAAATAAGTTCTAATAAAAACTACTGTTATTGATTATTTTAAGTTTTATTTTTTTCAATAATTCTAATCTAACCAAAGATATTTTTTATGCTCCTTAATCGCATCTCACATTACATTGGTTATCACAATTTTAGTTGTATCACTGATTGTTTGCGAATTTGAGTTTGTCAAAGTAGTTTTGAACGCCTTCAAGGTCTCTTTTTCGATGCATTCTATTGGGAGTTTATTCCAAGCGTTCACGACTCGGTTGAGGATAAAGTGTGATCTTTGTCAAATCATTGTAGGTTCTTTCTTCAGTTTCATCATATGTCCTCTCAGTCTGGTATTTATAGATCTTGTGAAGAAGTCATTGTGCTATGGAACGTTATAGAGGCCATTTAGAATTTTATGTCTCCATAATGTTGTTTCTGTTTCTCCTTTTCCAGTGTCAAAATTGACATCTCTCGGCATCTCTGTTTTTACATCTTTTTGTATTTCTGTCTTTACGGCGATTTTCTCTCGGGATCCTGGTGACTCGCTTCTGTACTTTTTATTGACATTGTCTTTTTCATAATATGGAGACCAGACCATGGAACCATTTTGTGTAATGTGTAACAATTTTGCGTCATCTGCATAACAATTTCATCCTGCAGTAATTCGGTCACCTAGATCACATGTATATAAGATGAACAGCATCGGTCCTAAGACAGATCCTTGAGGTACTCCGCTTGTAACAGTTCGAGATGTTAAAAGCTTTTCTCCGATGTGCACTTGGAATGTTCTGTTTAATAGAAATTCTCGAATCTATGCTAATAGTTTCCTTCTGACTCCCATCGATTCTAATTTATGAATTAGTCACTTGTGGGAACCATATCGAATGTTTTTACATAGTCCATGTAAATCACATCCGTAGCTTGTCCTCGAGCCAACGCCTTTGTCCATACATCGAGTGAGCTGATCAAATTAGTGGTAGTTGATCTTCCTTGGACAAATCCGTGTTCTACGGGAATCAGATTATTCCATCGCGTGTGGTCTCGGGGTCTCTGAACTATTAATCTTTCCATTATTTTTCATACGGTGCTAATCAAGCTTATCGGTCTGTAATTCTCTACCAGTTGTTTATCTCCTTTCTTGAAGATAGGCGTAACCTCGACCATTCTCCACGCGGAAGGTGTGTGTGTGTGTGTAATTTCGTTGTGTCTAATGACTGCTTGAAAATTTCATTAAACATTGAGGCCAGTTGGGTTGCGCAATTATTCAAGTAAATTGTCGGGATTTTATCGGGACCAGCCGATGAACTAATATTCAGTCCAAGAGTTTGAGCAGTTTCAATATTTGTGAATTCGACATTTTCAATTGATTTGGTGTATCTGATTCTAATGTTTGGTAAATAGTCTGTAGGTTCTGTCGTGTATACCTCTTCAAAGTAGTCTGTAAAAAGTTTTGCAATTTCTACAGGATTAAATATTGTGAGCCCTTTACTTAGGATAATTCTAGGTGGACCTGGTTTGCAAGCGGTTTGTTTCTGAATATAAGGGTAAAATATCTTATTACAAATGTTTAATAAGAATTTAATTTATATTAGCTAATTCTAAAAACATACTGAAATATAAACAACCGTTTCAAAATAATGAATAATAAATTCAAAACCCGCTAAATATAGAAGTGGAAATGTATAAAGTATCTATACTTGATTTAACATTTTGTGTGATTTCAGATAAACCCCGGGAATGGCGTGTCGGGAAAAACTCTGAAAACGCAAGCCTAACAATTTGCTCAATATTTGAGTATTTTGAAATGGAGAAAAGGAATGGGGGACTTTTAGAGTCTCTTTCATCCATTCTAGAGTGAAATAATAGTTAATTTGATCACGTCTTATTTATTTTGCATCATTACATTATAATACTTTCTTAGAGAATTGCAGTAGCATTAAAATATCAAGAAAAACTGCGTATTCTATTAAGAAAAGAACATAATCCAATTATTTCTTCTGGAACAAGCAAACCTCATGCAAAGACGAAAACAACAAACTAATTGGGACGAAGTAAAATGGAAGTTCGAAAGATCTTGTACGATATGTTTATATAATTATATGAAATATTTGTAATAAATGTGTAATGCAATTGTTTAAGGACTAGTATATTCCCATAAAATTCCCAGTGTCTCATAAGAAAGTTTATATTTCATTGGCTCACTGCGCAAACGCAATAACTGTAAGGGGAACAGGGCGCAATCGACAGCCCCACGTTTAGAAATTTAGTCGGTATGGAGTGTTTCTCCACATCCATATATAGCGCAGAGAAAATTTTGCAATTATCGTGGTTTGCGTAACATTAAAGATGTGCCAAGTGTTTCCCTCATTAGAAAATGGATTAAGAAGTTTGATAAAACCGATTCAACTATGGATAAATGTAAGTGTTGGCGATCAAGGTCATCACGAAGTGACGAAAATGTGGAAATGATAAATCAGTTCATTCGTGACAATCGTTGTGCATCAAAAGCTGTGTATAACGTCTACACAGGTGACGAATCTTCGATCTATGCGCATGAGCCCGAAAGTAAACAACAGTCGACTGTATGAGTCTTTCAAAGTGAGCCAAACCCAACAAAAGTTCTTCGCGCAAGAAGCACTTCGAAGCAAATGATTGCTTGTTTTTTTTTTGGATAAATGGGCTTGTTGTTACAGTGCCACTAGAGAATCGTAGAACGATCAATTCTGAATGGTACACAACCATTTGTTTGCCAGAAGTGTTTTTAAGAAAATAGAAAAAAACAACCAGAAGTTTGAAGCAACCGGTTCAAGTATGGATAGATGTAAGTCTGAGCGACCAAGGTCATCAGTGACGAAAATGTGGAAATGATAAATCAGTTTGTTCGTGACAATCCAGACCTTTCCGTTAGTAAGCGAGTGCATGCTTTAAGTTGGGTCTCAATGTCATTGCACCGCACTCATACAAAATTCAACCGGTGCAACAGTTAAAGCCAATTCAATTCATTAATCATGTAACTGAGCGTTTTGCAACATTCAACAACATATTGTTTGAGGCTTATTTTTATCTCAACGGTCATGTAAATAAGTAGAACTGTCGTAACTGGAGTGCAACGAACCCGAAACAAGCATCAAAATCCCGACATTCGCCTAAAGTCACTGTATGTTCTGCACTGTCAGCGCGAGAAATAATCGGCCAGATTTTTCTTGAAGACGGCAGGGGACCTACAGTTACTATCAATTCAGAGCGTTACATGGAAATGTTGGACAATTTTTTGGTAACTGAACTGCAAAACTTTGCTGGTAATAATCAAAAAATATAGTTTCAGCAGGACGGAGCAACGTCACACTTCCAACTCGCCTTTGCCACGAGTTCATGAAATTTTCCTAAACAAATTGATCTCCAGGAGAGGTGACATATATTGGCCTCCACGCAGTTCTGATTTAAGCCTTATAGACTTTTTCTTGTGGGGTTATCTAAAATCGAAAGTTTACGTCAATAATTCTTTGGTGCACTTAAAAGAGATTATATGTCGAGTCGTCCTAAAGAATGTTGCTGTTCGTTTAGATGAGTGCCGTTAGCTTAAAGGTTTACATTTGGGTGGCATTACTTTTAAAAAGTAATTTCCTAAAATGCATATTTCAATAATCAATAAAGGTTTTTTTGATGGACATCTCTGTTATTTATATCGCTACATCAAAAAGAAACTTCTTTTTGGGACACCTTGTATAAAAATGAGTCTCAACAACAATGTTTATACAGTAGATAAAATGATGATTTTTGACCAATAACAAAATAATTTCATTAATTGGCTACTGCCCAAAAATGTTGTCATATAACTTGAAATTGTCCGTACAATTTTAACCTGAGAGAAAATACAAAATTCTCCAAACAATTTTGATCTATGACATAAAACTTTACAATTTCATGACACATTTAAATTTCACGTTAAAATATCGATTTATAACAAGGCGTTTTATAATTTTATGTTATAAATATATACAAATAAATGTATGGTGTAATTTAATCATAAACATCAATGTCTGTCTTTCGAGGCACCAACCACGTCCATTATAAAAATTAACACTAATTTGACTAATAATTTTTTATTTGATTCATATAAATAAAGTTGATGACGCACGGGTAATCTTTCAGCGGATCAACTGTACCCATTATACATATTTGAATCAAATTCAACATAAAAGATGTGTATATAAAGTAATACGACTGGTGGCGTAGCGTTCAATTTAGCTCTGTTGGCCTCCCCTTTGCAGAGGAGGCAGGCCAACATACGTTGCGTCTTCAGTACGAGTTTGAACTCACTAGAATCACTTGGTGTGGTCCGTAGAAATTCTTTTCGTGAACCGGATTTTTCTAGGGCGCCCTGAAAATAATGCACAACAATTTTGAACAACGGCGTGTTATCAAATATTGTTTCAGATTTGGGCATAATGCTACTGTAACTTTTGCAAAACTTTAACAGGCTTATGAAAACAGTGTTTTGTCAACGGCCAACGTTTTCAGGCATTCTCAGAAGGCTGCAATTTGACCGAATATGACTTGAAAACGAAGCTCCAGAGCCATGAAAGGCACATTCCAACCTTACGACGGCCAAAAAAGGTCAGAATGAATAAATTCAAGATCAAATCATGCTGATTTGTTTTTTTTATAGTCAGAGGGCCGTCCATAAAAATATGTGTCTCAAGGTCAAAAGGTAAATCATCATTTTTACCGAGTTTTTGAACGAAAACGGTTATTAGTGTGAAACTGACTGGTAACATTACAATGCACCTTGTCAGGCTGTAGGTGACTGAAAAAATCCGGGTCACGAAGATAATTTGCAGCGGATCACCAAGTGACTCTAAGGAGGTCAAACTCGCGCCGGTGACGCATCAGATGTTGCATTGTCATCCATCCAAAGGGAAGCTCAACATTGTTGCCAGATCGAATGCTATTCCACCAGTCTCATTAGTGTTGATGTTTTTCTAAGACAGTTAGCGAGGTATCGAGTTTGATTCTTGCTGGATCTTTCTTTATAGTCTGACTAGACTTTAATAAAGCACAATGAAAAATTACCCCGTCAAAATCTAAAAAAAAATGAAGAGGTTTGCTACTAATGTGCCGAAACGCTGGGGGACTCCCGACATAACCGACTTCATAGTGAAAGGGTTGGTTTGATTTTTTTACTGAAAAAGACTTACCTTTGGTAAAAACCACGGCTAGATCTCGAAAAATAATTAAAGGTTTTTGTAAACAAGTCATTCATGGCATATCCTATGAGGGATTGTCGTGAGTTCGATACAGATATTTCAGACCTTGATGCTGCACTTCTCGAAACTTCATTGATGAATCTGGCACTTTGGTTAAGAGACATGACCGAAGTAATGTATTTAAGTAAACAAAACTTTGAATGAATGAAGACCATGGTAATAATTCATTTATACAATCAATACAAGAAAAAATCAAAGAGAAATTCGCAAAAAATCTTATGTGACGATAGAGTGAAATGTCGGATAACGCTGAATAATGAATTTCAAGCCGATATGACATTCAGTTTTGTTTTAATAGTTTTCGAATGAAAATGACTTCGATACTTTTGCTGTCATGGAAAAACCATGGTGCAAATCGAAGTAAAGTCGAAAAAATGTTATGGACATTCTGCTTCTTCATATTTCACAGTTTATAAGTGGTTTACTAAGTTTCTATGTGGACGAACTAGCATGTGTGATGGTCCCCGCTCAGAATGCTCCGTCGAGGTCACTACTGAGAAAATGGTCAACAAAATCTATGATATCGTGATGGGTGATCGCAGACTGAAGGCTAGAGAGCTTGTTGAGATTATAAATATCTCGGACGAATGCGTACGGAATATCCTACACGAACATCTGGGCATTGACAAAGCTATCAATGCGATGGGTGCCGTGTGGATAAAAAAGGAATTGAGTGACCATTTTTCAACCATTGTTTAGACATGTATAAGCGCAATCCGAACGAAACTTCATTGCCACTATTTTCTGGGATTCGTAAGGCATTATCTTCATCGACTATTTGAAAAAGAATCACAGGAGAGTATAATGCTGCATTATTGGTCAAATTTCATGAGAAGCTGATAAAAAACGACTTAATCTGGCGAAGGAAAAAGTGGTGTTTTACGACAATATATCCACCCATTTGTCCGGTGTTGCAACGGCGAAATTGGTCAATTTGTACTACAAATTGATGCTGCATTCTCCGTACTTATTAATTATACAAAGTGTTTGGTGCATAGTTTGCCAAATCAAAATGGCCGATAAGAGGGGCCTTTTGCTATCTTCTCAGCCTCCATAAAGCATTATTGGACCCATAAGTTTTTTTATATGTTAATTTTTAAATCTTTTTTAAAAAAATTAAAAAAATTAAAATTTAAAAAAAAAGTTATTGGTATATCCTCCAAATTATTTTTATATTTTAATGTGTAATGTTGTAGGGTTTGATGAAAATCGAAATTACATGCAAGCGACATCTAGTCTTTTTAATGGACTAGCAAAGTTTTTGGCAGAAGTAAAAATAAATTTAAAGCTCAACTTTAAATTGCATATAAAAAAAGCTAAAATATATCATGTTCTTCGAATTCTTTAAAAAAATCTCTGGTTTATTCTCTTTCTAACAGTATGCATTCATGCCATAAAAACGTTTTACTAACTTCACTAATTTGCTAGCTTTGTGTATCGGGACGCATTAGCCTGAGATTCAATATGCAGGATAAAAACTTCTTTTTGGGTAAAAACGCGCAAAGCAGGTTAAAACTGTTACCTCCCTCATACACAGTAGAATTGCATCATCTGTATCTCTCTTTCATTAGGTAAACGGAAAACCAGCTCAAAAAACGCGCGCCGTGGTTTCAGTTTTTTTTAGTCGAGATTCGACTCTTTTCTGATTAACGCATTTATTGTTCCAACGCAGAGCCGCTAATCTTTTTATTCCGTTACGTCTGTTATTTGTTTTCGTTGGGTTGTGTTACGTTTTTGTTTAGTTTTGTTAGTGTTTTGTGACATTTTGTTGATTTAATGATGGCTGCATTCTCTAATGAATACGTGGACATTTTGATAACATATGGAAGCGCCAATGGTGTTGCACGAGAAGCGCAAATAATCTATCATGAACACTTTTCTAACAGACGCTTACCTTCCCATCATAGATTTGTGATTAATTGAAATATTTATTATTAATATTTTATATTTACTTCAAGTCCAAGGAACGTTAGTACCCTATGCAAGAAAGAGATAGCAGCCAGCTACGTAAGAGTGAGATACCATTTTCTACCTACTTAGCGTATGTTATTTACGTAAATAAGTAATATCGAATATCAGCCTAATGCGTCCCGATACACAAAGTTATCAAACTAGTCGGTTAGTAAAACGTTTTTTATGGCATGAAACCAGACATTTTTTTAAGAATTCGAAGACCATGATCGCTTTTATTGTTTTTTATATGCAATTCAAAATTGAGCTTTAAATTTATTTTTACTTCCTCCAAAAACTTTGCGTGTCTATAAAAAAAGCAGATGTCGCTTGCATGTAATTTTGATTTTTATAGAACCCTACAATATTACACATTAAAATAAATAAAAAATATTTGGAGGCTAAACCAATAACTTTTTTTTAATTCAAGTTTTAATGCTGACTTTTGGAATTTTTCAAATAAAGAATTAAATAATTAACATAGAAAACCTGTGGGCCCAATAATGCTTTACGGAGGCTGCAAAGATAGCAAAAGACCCCTCCTATCGACTATTTTAATTTCGAAAACGACGCACCAAACACCCTGTATAGTTTCGATTGATTGCGCGTTTGGCTCTTGGTGAAACATAACAACAATGATCATAATTCAAACACTGGTATTTTTTCACAGTATATTCAAGATATTCTCTAACATGTTTCGGCCGCGTGACTATTCTCAAAGAGAGTTATGTATAAACTAGTTTCGTAAAAGTTCGGTCTAATGGAGCTCGTTTTTTTCTTAGATTGTGTTTAAATGTATATGACACTTTCAATAATTGGGATATTTGTTAGGTATTTACAGTCGTATCTGGCTTTTTTAATTTCAGAAATTTTCAATTAGTTTAACAGTCTGCATTTATTGCAGCTATGTATTAATTTAGCATTATAGGTGTTAAAAAAAAAGGTATATATATATATATATATATATATATATATATATATATATATATATATATATACATCTCACACATTGGAGAACACATGTTTCGTCTGTTGGTGGTTAGACTCATCAGGGTACCGACATATGCTATCTCGTCAAGAATAGGTCCCTCCCCACAATTAAACAACCCACACTTTCGCCGACTTCTCGTCGGATGGCTTATAATTGCAGTTTTTTTATTTCTTTGGATTGCGTCCAATAAAACAACAGTGGTCAGGAGTTATTCACTCCTGACTATTGGGTTCCACAATCTCATGTGGAACGTTCAACAACCTGCGTCTCCGCTAAAATGAACATTTGTTAGTTGCTTGACTGGCAAGAAGCCCCACCCATTCCTCACATTGGAGGACACATGTTTCGTCGGGGTACCGACATATGCTCTCTCGGAAAGAATAGGGAGTCCTTCTCCACAATAAAACAACACACACTTTCGCCGACTTCTCGTCGGATGGCTTATAGTTGCAGTTTTTTTTATTTCTTTGCGAACGTGTGGGTTGTTTGATTGTGGAGAGGGACTTCCTATCCTGGGTGGGGCTTCCTCCCAGTCAAGCAACTAACGAATGTTCATTTTGGCGGAAACGCAGGTTGTTGAGCGTTCCACATGAGATTGTGGAACCCAACGGTTAGGGGTGTATAACTCCTGACTACTGTTGTCTCATTGGACGCAATCCAAAGAAATAAAAAAACTGCATATATATATATATATATATATATATATATATATATATATATATATATATATATATATATATATATATATATATATATATATATATATATATATTATATATATATATATATATATATATATATATATATATATATATATATATATATATATATATATATATATATAAATAATTTATTCAGTGCTCTTATTATTTTTAAATCTAAGAAATTTAATGAATTATCCGTCTCTATTGCTACTGTGAACTACTACTTTTTGTGTTTACACTATTTACATATTTAAGAAATTGACCCAATAGTCTTTCGGCATCCGTCCATATGCAAACAATATCATCAACATACCTGGCCCAAAAGTATATGTTTCTTGTATAATTACTGTCGTTAAATAAATTGTTTTCAAAATTACCTATGCAAATTTCTACCAGATGGGGGCTTAGGGGGCTTCCCATTAGTAATCCATTCGTTTGTTGGTAAAATGTTGAATTGAACAGAAAATAATTTTGTTTGGTAAATACATTGATAGCTTCTATAGAGCATGTTTGTGTATGATGTCAAGATTACATTGATGAATTCTTTCATTGGGAATATTTTTAAGATCTTGTACAGGAATGGATGGAAAAAGGCTTTTTATATTGAACAAAACTAACTTTGCATTGGGAGATATATATATATATATATATATATATATATATATATATATATATATATATATATATATATATATATTTAATTTCGTGAGGCCGAAACAAATCAGAGAATATCTTGAATATGTTGTGACACAAATACCAAGTGTTTTTAATTATTATAATTATTAATTATATAGCTATATTGGATATTACTATCCTTGCTAGAGGTCCTAAGCTCTGATACTCGAATATTACCTAGAATAAGCCGTGGTGTATTCTTTGTCGAAAGCATTTATGTCGATCTGTGACCTTCCCAAAGCTCTACAAGCCAAAAACAAGATATCTCTGTAAATTGAATTGGCCGTCCTTTGGTTGCTCTCTTTCCTCTCGTTAACCAAACTCTTGATCGGTTCCACTAAGTCACTCACTCGAATATAGTTTAGAATTTGTTGCATGAATCTAAAAATATTAAAAAGCATCGCTTCATTAGGAGTCGTGACTTACTAAACTACTAAAAGACATACGATTTTGTAACTTTGCTCCTATCAGATGACATAATTTGATTGCTGTCCCTCAATCTCCACAAGATATACATGGGTGGTCCGTCATTGTGGAATTTTGGTTCATCCCATAAACATCTTACCCGAACTTTGGCAGCCAGGCGTTCTAAGATTGAAATTCAAAGGTTTAAATTCCTTAAAAATGATCAATTCTTCTAATGGAAACTTTGATGTGAAACTCTAGACTCAAAAAGATTTACCACTAAACACCAAGTGATTTGTTTTTAATTTCTGTATGCGCGTTTCGCTAACCACTTTAGCATCATCAAGAGATGAGCAATCAAGTTGTTGCAAAAAAGAGTTGATGCAAAAGTTCGTCCCGTTTGTAATGCAAGATGGCACTACATCGAAATACTGAAGTGTTATTTACTTCAAGTGTACAGTTTTGCTGCCGTTTGACAGAAAGAAGAAAATAAGGAATATTTTCGACATATTATCTTTTTTATTTTCGAAAAAAAATGCTTCGCAAAAGAAAATATGTGACGTGTACGGTGATTGTGTTATTGATGATTCCTGCCGTAAGTGGTGTAAGTGATGAAGTGTTGTAAGTGGTTCAGAAAATTTAGTGAATACAATTTTACTCTAAGCGAGCGACCTTCGTTCTGGATGACCGGCCGAAGCTGATGGTAACGAAATATTTGAGCGAATTAAAAGTGATCGACATAGAACAACTCGAGAGATAGAGGAAATTCTTGGGGTCAACCATTCAACAGCTCCAAGGCGATTACGACAACTTGGTATAGTTAGCAAGGCCGATTCGATGCTATTATCTATCGAAGTATAACGAAATCGTCCATGATTACAAGTGTTAAATACTAGGGATCATGGTGTAAGCGCGGAGATGCCCCTTCAACCAGCGCAAAAGCCAGTTTACATCAGAAGAAGGTTATGCTATGCATTTAGTGGGACCGGAAGGAAATCGTTTATTATGTTCACCACTAAGTGGATTAAAGCGAGCAATCGATCAGAAGCGGCCTAAATTAGCCAACGTGTCTTTGGCCACCCGATATAAACTTTAACAATTTGATTGGGATGTTTTAATCTATCCACCGTACTTACCCGACCTTGCACCCTTCAAAACAATTTAGATGGTAAATATTTTACTTCCGTGAAAGATTTGAAAAATCACCTGCGTCAGTTCTTTATCCAGAAATCTCAGAAACTCTATGAGCGCGGGATTATGCAGCTACCTGTTAAATGGAGAAAGGTCATCGAACAAAGCAGCATGTATATTGATCAAATGTAAGTTTGAGTAGTAAACAAAATTTTTCTTCGTTTTTTTTTTTAATGGAACGAACTATTGCATCAATCCAATAGATTGAGTCATCTTCTGGTTATTCTTCATTTTTCTTTTTCTTCAAAGTTTGTTGATATTTATCTATTCGTATGATTACTCTCACAGCAAAATATTTTAGACCCATGGTAAAAATAGTATGAAGTTAAATAATATAACTTTAATAGTATGCTTACTTGAAAATTCCCTTCCATCTGCTGCATTAGAACAACAATATTTAATTTTTATATAATAACAACTAAAAATATTAATTTCTTACATAAGTTCCCTTTGGATTTCTAGTTATTTAAGACACATACATACAAATATTTTTAACATAATGTTTTCTAAAAATGTTCAAGTATTAAAATCAATCCTATATCAATTAGGCGATTTGTTGTTATTAAACGGTTGAATTAGACGGATAAAAAACCGAATTAGAGTTGCAGGATTTGAACTGTGCACCATTCTTTTTCGGTTAACCTAAGTGAAATTTTTAGTTGACAACTAGTCAATAAATAAACTTGGAAAATTTACTATGCTCAAAATAATTATATACAATTGTGGGACAGTAATTTCATTACAAGGTGTGTATATTAAGTAATTATGAGACAGGTGGCGTACCGTTCGACCTAGCAACACTGTACGGTTTATTTTTGGAAGTGATGTATTTGATACGACTTTTATACGATTTGGAACTCCTTAGATTCAGTTGGAGTCCTCTTTACGTGAACCGAATTTTTCTAGTGCGTTCTGAAAATTGCGGGTCGTATTCAAAAATCTAAGACTCGTCCCCAGTAATGACACGTTAGCGATAAAAAAGTTTATTTTCAATTTGCCCCAAAAAGTCAAAACATGTTTCGCTCCTGGTGCCTTCTTGATTGAGTAAAAATTTTTTCAGGAGCATTTCGCAGATGCAGATTTTCTTCATCCTCAATTCGTAGGTCAAAATCTGATAAACGGTTGTGTAAGTTAATTGAACTCTTCCCCCCGATTATTCTGACCGTCAACCGATGATCAAAACACGCAAGATTCCAGATTCTTCTGCATCTTTGAATATCGGCATTCTAAGGATGCTTAAATCCACGTAAACACCTGGCCCTTTGACAAGACACTGTTTCCATAGGTCTGGTGAAGTCTGCAATAAAACTTGATTCATTGTTAAACTCAAAGAAATTTACCACTAAACACCAAAACACTTTTTAAAGGTCCCGACGCACGTTTCGCTAACTATGTTAGCATCATCGGGAGATGATTTAATCTAATTTTGTGTTGCATGAAAGGATCAAGGAGCTAAACTCAAAGAGATTTACCACTAAATACCAAAAAAAAGTTTTTTAAAATTCTCGACACACGTTTTGCTAACCATGTTCATCAGGAGATGATTTAACCTAATTTTACAACTAAACTATATTCGAACATAACTATAGTCTTGAAATTAGATTACATTATCTCTTGATGATGCTAACATGATTAGCGAAACGTGCCTCGAGAAGTTTAAAAAAGTGTTTCAGTGTTTAATGATAAATAGCTTTGAATTTAGTGTTTAACACCGAAGGTTCCAATAGAAAAATTGATTGATTCATTGTTCGAAATTGTTGTCACTCATTTTCAGAACGCACTAGAAAAATCCGATTTACGAAAGACCAATACCATTCTTATTATTACTTTATTTACACATCTCGTACGATAACTCAACTTGAATATAGAGCAGCAAGCTTCCAAAGCATGCACAACCCACTAAGTCAAATCAACATATATAGGCAGGAAGAGGGATAGCTTCATAAAAATTAGTCGAAGTTTTTCCTAATACGTTCTATTACATGCCATGGCTTGGTTCTCATTACATGGCACGGTTATGGCAATATTGGCATGAATAAGGCATGGTTCTCATTACATGCCAGTGAATACTGGAGCTACATGTCTACCAGATCCAATGAACTCAAGAACTCCACAACATTACTCCACTTTTCTTCTTATTCTTCCTGTGGTGCTGCAGCAACCTTCGGTTCCATTCGGATCAATCTCCAGCAGCCCCTTGGTAGTTTTTAACGTGCAGTAGTTCATTTATCCTGCCACCGTGTTTTTGACCTTTAGTTCGTTCTTTGTGTTACTCGATTCGTCCTTCCATGATACTAACCAAATATTGTGAAAAAGTGACTGCTTGTCGAATGCGTGTTTTATAGATCACGACTTTTGTTTTCCTTTGTACAAGTTTAGATCTTAGGACAGACTGCAGAGAGTAAGTCATTTTGTAAACAAAACTACCACATTTGGAGCTTGGAAAATCAAAGGCAGATTCAAGAGAAGCGCCAATTCATGTTTTGTTTGAATTTTAGGAAGATGGTAAAGACAAATCGTGCAACTTCTGTTGAAACATCCACTGTATATCACTCCATGTCTGACTCATTCATCAATATGAACAAACTAACTAAATTTAAACGAATACTTCTGATACACACCACACCGATCAAATCTTAGTGAACTTATGCAACAACTCATTGAAATATACAAGTATATACAGTGCTTTTATTTCAAAAGTAGCCACCCGTTATTTCTTTTAGCAATAAAAATTAGCTCTAGACAAATAACACGTCAATTTAGATATCGAGAGGGAAGTTCAAAACCAAAATCCAATGAAGCAACAACATTTTTCCTTAATGGCTTTGTAAATAAACATAACAGTAGATACTGAGATAATAACAATCCACATGTGTTTCGAGAAGGTCATACGCAGTTTCCCCAAAAGATTAACGTTTGGGCTGACATTCCGGGGATTTAATAATAGGTCTGATTTTTACTGAAGAAAATTTAACTGGTGAATTGTACTTATTGGAAAATGAAATCGATCCTCTCATAACACAGTCCTTAGAAAACCAAATCGATGAAGGAGAAAACTCACTGTTGGATGAACACAATTTATACTTTCAACATGACGGCGCACCACCGCCCTACGCATTAAAAATGGATAGACAGAAGAAGCGCTGTGGAATGGCCGGCGAGATCTTCAGATATAACACCACTGGATTTCTTTTTTTGGGATTATCTAAAGACAGTTGTATACAAAACTCCGCCGCAGGATATTCCGGCGCTAAGAAATAGAATTACATGGAGGTTAGTTAATAAGGATATCTTTCAAAACGTTCGAAAATAATTCGGGAATAGATTATACTCTTGTTTAACCAACAGTGGTGGACATTTTGAGCACTTAAAGTAAATTTTTAAATCGTGTTTTTTATTTATTTCATTAATTTATTTGTGTTTTGGTTAAAAATTTATCTCGCAGGTAAAATGCTCTTTACAGCCATCAATAGTAATAAACTATTGTTTTACCCTCTATTACGAGAACAAAAGAGCAGATTTCAGTTTTGTAACGCAGTTTAATTAGAATTTTCAATACCTTTAAATGATATATTACAAGATAAGGCTTGCCACTTAAAATTTTTCGATAGAGGTGGCTGGAGGTAAGCAGGTGTAACAAAATATAATGGACTTTTGAATTTCCCCCTCGATATCTAAATTGGCGTGTTTTTTCTCAAGAGTTAATTTTCATTGCTAAAAAAATAATGAGAAGGCCTACTATTGAAATGAAGGCACTATATATTTACCTAAAGCCGCTAATTCCTGCGTTAGAGGATCTGTTCCTTCCTCAACCAACTTCATACTGCTACCATTGTTCTGATTACCTTCGGATTTCTCTGGTATGCTTAATTCGTTACCTTTTTTATCTGCCTCAGCGGAATTATTGTTACCCTCTACGCGATGTTTCAAATATAAATTGGGGATATGAGTGTTCACGTTTATTCTTTCAAATACCCACACCAAATTCCAGTAGATTATCGGATGTTCATCGATAAACTTCGGTTCTGCGATACTAAAATAAATATCCTCTATTAACCTGAGATATCTTCAAAATATTTTTTTATGCGTACCTTAAATCCCCTTCTTGACTTAGAATATTCTCCAATTCCTTTCTGAGAACAAGAGGATTCAAATAAGGAACACTAAATGGGTCACAATTTGATATTTCTTTCCCTGTTACTGTTATTGTCAACAATGGCACTGTGGGCTTGTTGCATGGCTGACAAAGCGTATTTAAATTGGAGTCTTCCGCTGACCAATTGGCCATGATATCTTCATCATAGAGCAGCCTAAATTTTAAATAATAAATCAGAACTCTTCAGCAAGTACACACGCATTTGTTGTATTTGAACTTTTGGAATATAAATTTTATAAAATACTTCTTAAGATTATAAAGGGTTATCCAATAAGAGTGTCAGAATTTTAAAATGAGTCATCCGGTCATTTTTATTTTATCTTGGAGAACAAATAATGGGGAAAAAATTAGGTTAAGTTTCAAGAATAATGTAGTTCAAATATCTCTCAGCTCTATTTGGTGGACAAATTTTTCGATTACTCTTTCACACATATCGCGTGGTATATTTTTAATCGCGGCCTGAATGTTTTGTTTGAGGTCAAGAATTGTTCGGGTATTATTGCTGTAAACCAGAGATTTAACATAACCCCACACAATACAAGGGCGTAAGATTGCATGATCTTAGTAGCCAACTGATACGTCCAAGAAACTTTTCTTGCAAGAAATTGATTGTCAGGCGAGATATGTGACAAGTCACTGTCTTGTTCAAAGAAAAAAAATGTTTATATCTACATTTATCAGTTCAGTCTAAATATATTCTGTTAAGATATTTGTATAACTTTCACAATTAACATTAACATGATTTCCATCATCGTCTTCATGGTCTTATCGGCCCAAAAACTGCAACAAACAGTGACTTTCTGAGGATGAAGAGGTAACTCCTGAATTATTTGAGGATTTTCTTCAGCCTAAATCCCGCAGTTATGTTTGTTCACAACCCATAAAGCCAGAAGTGTGTTCCGTCGGAAAAGATTACTTTTTTCCCCAAAATGGTGTACGTCTTCCAGCAACAGTTGGCACAGCAAAAATTCGTGTATCGTATATCTTTCTATGGCAAATTAATACAATACACTGCACAGTATAATAAATACTAAGGAAAGATATTGCGTATGGTGGGCGGAGCTTTGTTGACGGGAATACGTCATCCATTGAGTAAAATTCGAACATCATAGTTTTGACATATAATAAGTTTACTAGAAGTTTATGTACGGCGTTTGTGTGGTGTTGATCTAAAATATTCAATAATAACAATGCGTTGTGCTGTATTTGGGTGTAACTCCAACAATCAGTCGAAAAAGAACTCTTGTGATGTGAAGTTTTTTCATTTTCCCACGAATGAAGTTGCGTGTAGGAAGTGGATCCATGGCACAAACAGACAGGATAAATTTAACCTGAATAGGACTTATATTTGTTCGAAACACTTTTTAAATAATAGTGATTTCAAGGAAAATCTTCAACGTAAATTGTTAAATTACACACTAAAAAGTTACCGAGGATTGAAGGATGATGTTATACCGACTCAAAATCTGGCAGTTAGTTCTAAAAAACCAGTATGGAATGAACAATTTGCAAGAATTGAAAAAGGGAGAGAAAACAAGTCGTCGCCCAGTTATTGACCAGGTAATTATCACAAGAGAAAAATAATTGAAATAGAAATTAAAGCGAAAAACTTTGAATCATGTTTATAAATTTGTTGATTTAAAAAGTAGGGTGTTTTATTTATTTATGCTTGATTAGATGTTGGGATGGTGATAGAAATAGTAATGATGGTGATGGTAGTAATATTTCTAATATTCCATGTTTATACCCCAGATTTGCCAATAAGTGGTTCAATGATCAAGAAATTCGACTCCAAAAATGATCAACTTATGTTGAACAGTGCTCATGAAGGAGATATTGACGAGGATCTTCATGAACTTGAATATGATGGGCTCGAACATTTAGCTGGATATATATATTTCAAGTTAAACGATTCCAGTTTAGAAAGACCCAGCACGTCCAAATATACCTGGACTGATCATTCAAGTGAAGGAGGTTTACACAAACCTTCTGAAGACTTTCTTTCACAAATGAAAGAGCTTGAACAAATGTTTGAGTCTGTTAATGGAGAATTCTTGACCAAAAATAATTTGAATAATTTGATGCTTAGAAGTAGCCACATTGAATGTTCAGAAAAAGCAAAAAAAAATATTTTTTCGATCGCCAACGTAAGTGTAAAATTAGGTAAAAGAAAACTGATTAAAACTATTACATAATTACACTTATAGCTAATTCACAATGGACATAAGCTTAAGAAATATGTACAATTTTAAATTTAGGAAACAAAATGTTGTCATTTTTAATACCAATATAAAATATGGCTAGATGTGTGTTGAATAATTAATATTTTATTTGTGACAAAAAATATCGAATTTAGCTGGATATTACATTTAAAAACCAATATTTACAAAACTTTCAATTTGCATATAGCAATTTTATATAACCACTGTATATTATTTTTTACATACATTTTTAAACTGAGAAACAAAATGATGTTTATATACATTTTAAATACTCGTAATAAATAATATCAATCTATAAAACGAAATGTTTTTGTAGATAAATAAAAACTATTCGAACTATCGAAGTTGTTTTGTTCTGTAAATAATGTCTTAAATGCAAATAAAATTGTGTATGTGTCTGTTAAATACAATTTTGTAGTCTGTTGCCCACACTGATAAAGTATTTGTCCTTAATATAAAACCTTAATTCCAATTACAATGCATTTAAATTGTATTTTAAAGTCTAGCAACGAAGATATTTGAATTTTACTCAACGAGTAACGTCATGCGCAAACCGGACGCATTTTGGTATATGGGAATATCAGGCCCTGATATACTGAACATTGCAGACATGTGTTGCCACTATTGCGTTTCAAAGTTCTGACACTTTATTAGAAAACTCTTTATTTCCATATATTAAATGTAAGTGAAATCTCTGGAATTTTTCATCATTGTGTATTGCCGCTATAAAAATTACAAAATTATTCTAATAGGATATATTTTTCAGAGTTGCATTTCATCGGTCAATAAGTTCACAGTCTGACATATACCACCTTGATCAAAAAGTTCCCGTAATTTATTCAGAATATACAAAACACAAGTTTATTCATCAAAATTGATATTTTGCCCTTCAAAGTATTCCCCATGGACTGTAAAACACTTATGCCAGCGTTTGATCCAATTCTCGAAACATTTTCTATACTCGGTGTTGGGTATGGCAGTCAGAGCCGTCTCCGATTTTTCTATAACCTCCTCTCGGCTGCTAAAACGCGTTCTTTGTAGTGGTTTTTTTGACTCGATTGAACAGAAAGAAGTCGCAGGGAGATAAATCAGGTCAGGAATTCAGTGGCTGTTGGATGGTATTCGTTCCGTTCTTGGTCAAAAAGTCGCGGATAATGATGGCATTGTGAGACGGTGCGTTATCGTGGTGCAAAATCCACGAGTTGGTTGCGCACAAATCCTTTCATTTTTGGCGAATTGCTTCACGCAAACATCTCATAACGCCCAAATAATACTCCATGTTGACCGTTTGACCTTTCGGAAGGAGTTCATAATGCACAACATCGTTGTAGTCCATGAAAATCGAGAGCATCGCCTTCTTTTTCGATTGAAAACGAGGTGTTTTTTTTTGGTTTTGGCTCATTGGGTGCATCCCATTCATTCATCTGATGTTTGGATTGCGTGTCTTACTCATAAACCCACGTCCCGTCTCCAGTAATAATGCGTTTGATAAATGTTGGGTCCTTGGAAATCATGTCTTTTGCGATGTCAACGCGGTCCCTTTTTGCATGAAATTCAAGTCTTTCGGCACCAACTTTGCTGCAATACGACGGAAACCCAAATCATTAACTAAAATATCTTGAACGGATTTATAAGCAATGTTCAAGTCCTCTGCTAGCTCTCTGATGGTTAATTTGCCGTTATTGACCACCATTTCTTCCACTTTATCGATGTTTTCCTCAGTTTTTGATGTTGATGCCCTGCCACTGCGTTCGTCATCATCGACGAACTCACGACCACTTCTGAAGCGTTCATGTCACTGATAAATGACTATTTTCTTTAGAGTATTGTTAGCGAAACACTTTTCCAATATTTCAAAGCTCCTCGCACCATCGAATCTGTTTTTAACGGAACAATTTAATACAAATTCGTTGCAAACGCAATTCCATTTTTAAAATTGTAAACATCGAAAACACGTTTGGAGGCAGATGTACCCAAGACGGTATAAGTTTTACAAATGTCAGGCTATGACGCTGAAATTACATGGGAATGTCAATGACAGACGTGGCAACTCAGCAAAAAAAAACAGAACTCCAATCGGCTGACTGAGAACGCCACACGGTGGTCATTCCGGGAACTTTTTGATCAAGGTGATAGATGGCGTCACATAAAAATCCTTACCATTGGTCGATCGACGACCTTTAAACGTCATGTGTCAATATTTCATGTCAATCTGTCTACTAGTTTCTGAGTTGTTGTGCTTCAAATGACGCTACTTTTGTTATTTTCAAAACAATGTTTCATGTCAATCTGTCTACTAGTTTCTGAGTTGTTGTGCTTCAAATAACGCTACTTTTATTATTTTCTAAATAATTTCGTGTGTTGATTAAGCATTGCTTTTTGATGAAGAAAAATACCGTTGAAGCAAAACAATGGCTTCATAAACATTACCTGGACTCTGTCCCAGGAAAATCAACCATAACTGATTGGTATGCTGAATTCAAACGTTCTGAGTGTCCAAATGTGGTGGTTACACCAGACAACATCAGAAAAATTCACAAAATTATTTCGTGAAACCGTAAAGCTGCGGGAGACAGCTGATATAACGATATCGAAAGGAAATTTACACCATTTTGTTTGGCTATTTGGGATTTCGTAAATTGCTATCGAAATGGCTACCGTGTTTGCTCACAGCGGACCAAAAACAACGTATTGATGATTTTGAGCAATGTTTGGAGCTGTTTAAGCGAAATAAAAATGATTTTTATGCGGTATGTGACAATAAATTAAATATAGATCCATCACTACACTCTGGAGTCAAATCGGCAGTCAGCTGAGTGAACAGCAGCCGGTGAAAACCGGCTGCTGTTATGACCTTTGTATTTTGGGATGCACATGGGATATTGTTTATCAGTTATCTCTATCAATAGCGAATAAAGTCCAAATTTGCAAGTGTGTTTAATTTGTCGGATCGGGAACGTATTGACCAAACGTTTTATGTTCAGGCCGGGCGTATTTTTTGGCACATAGTATATTTCTACACCAAATTTTCTACATATTTTTTACTTAAATAAAAAGTGAGAATCCTTATCTAGTTTTTCGGTGATTTTTAACAGATGAATATAGTTAATTCTTTTTATTTAGTGGTCAGTATAGTTTGGTTACTCGATTGTAACATCTTAAACAGTTGGAACAGTAAAGTCGTCTCCATACATTAGCCATACGATATGGTAAGCGTCACTTAGCCAGCGTGTGGATGGTGAAGTGGGCAGTAGTTAAGGTATTTGTGTTGGTCACCTGCCGAGGGTTGTCTTTTTGTGTCCCCCATCATAGAAACTGGCACATGCTCCCATGTGCAAGTTCGGCCTCCATACATTGGCCACACCGTGTGCTATCATTTCAACGCGTCGATACGGTTTTTGCAGTTAGAGGTCATTGACAAGCACAGACATTGGCGTTGACTGATTAGATGATAAGTGTGTAGCCCAGGATGTCCTCTTGTGATGTGTGAATTTGGTATCCCCTAAATAATCTCAAGTTATAATTTACATTATATAAAACTTACTGGTAACAATTATGGCATTGTGAGCAGGTGGTTAAAGTTATGTCCATCTCACTTTCCCCTTTGACTTCTTCAGGCGTTGTATATAAATTTTCAGGAAGAGGCTCGTCGTAATCCTTCAGGTTTGCGGAGGAACCTCTATGATTACCCAATTCCGCAGAAACCTAAAAATATATTCAGTACGATTCACAATCAACTAGTTGACGTACGTACTTTTCTTTGACGCTCGAGGCCAGCATCGTCACTACCATGTACACTGTCACCATCTATGTCGTTAAGAGTATCTCCCGATGCCATTCTATCGCTAGCAGTTAAAGCGTTTTTAACTGGTGTAGAATTGGCCGATGTCGAGATGGCTTCCTTTATTTCCTCCATCTTTTTCACCACTGTGCTGGCGGCTGACTTAATCGTACTAAGAGAACCTTGTATTATTTCGTTTGATTTTTTGCTGGTTAGACCGGGGCTAAATTAACGCAAAAACATATAAATATAAACTAAGCTAAAGCTAATATGCTTGTTACTAATATTTATGTCTAATATACAAAGTGGTTTTATTCTTTAAATGCTACTTTAACATCATGTTGAAATGTAGAATGTCTCAAAAGTAACGCGGGATTTAAATTGAGTACTATTTATGACCCATTTGGCTAAGACTACTCTATGGTCTAATCTAAGTCATATTTTGTGATGGCTACTTGATACGAAACACAATGAAAAACAAAATATAAAACTTTATAAATATTAGGAGCATCCATAATATTCATGCCCATTGACAGGAATTTTTCTTAACATAACATAACTTATATTCTCTGTAAAAAGTACCCGGAATTGTTAAATAAAACACAAAAAAGATCAATTTATTTAATCACCCTCTGTTATTGCTAACTTGGTTAACGAAACGTGAGTGAAGTAATTTCAATGCATTTTGATGTACACCTCAGGCCTAAAGTTTAAGACCACTGCAATTATTTTGGAAAAAAAAATTAGCAACGTGAATTCAATAATGTATCACAAGAAGGTTATTAATTAAACAATCTTAAATAAAGAAACAATTTTTTTTAGAAACATAAGGAGCTTTTCTATTATGGTCGAAGTAATTTTTTTCCAACTGTCTTTACGTAAGTTCCTCAAATATTCTTGCTATCTTGGACACTGTTCACGGATGTTTCGATCTAACTTATCCCAGAGAAGCTCAATGGGGTTGAGGCCCGGTGATTGCGTCGGCCATTTAATAATCCTAAGAGTTCCCCCGACTTGTCTTTCAACATTACTGTGACATAGCTTTGAGTTAATATCTTGTTGAAAAACAAAATAAGACCCAACTAATGTTAATCGGGATGGAACTGCATGATGGACAAAACATTTCCGCAAATTTTTCTTTATTTCAATTTCCAGATATTTTATTCCAGAAATTTCAGATATTTTAACAAGGTCTCCGACTCCAGACGCCAAGAAACATCCCCATAGTATTATATAGGGTGATCTTTGAGTGCGTCCGAACTGTGAAATATCATTCAAGACGTTAATGTTGGAAAACAATTTTGGACAAATGTCCGCAGCGGTTATTTCTGACAAACTATATTCTGTCAATCCAATTTCCGACCACTTTTTCAAGTAATCGGGCTCTTAAGTCTGCAATGGTCCGCGTTACGTTGGGTTCCAATATAAGGCGCCAATAGTTGCTGGTTTATCGGCATAGACCACCATTGTGACGGGAACCACATCACCTCCAGATCGATATCATTCAAATTCGGAATTATATAATTATTGATCATCGTTCTGGAAGGATCCTCATTAAGAAATAGGGCTCTGCCCAATTATGCCGGCGTACCGGTGCACAATCCGAACAATACGATGCATTTTTCTGGATATAACGGTAATTGTTCGATCATTTGCGGATTATTTTCACTCCAAATGCGACAGTTTTATTTATTAACGTAACCATTTAGCCAAAAACAAGTTTACTCGCTGAAGAAAATTTTGCGGTTAAATTCTGGATCAAGTTGTAATTGAATTTGAACCCATTCGCCAAACGTATGACGCAAATGATGGTCTTGTGGCTTGGATAAGCTGTTTCTTGTAAGGTACCAGACCAAGATCTTTAGGGAAAATTTTCCACGTAGTCGAATAATAAAATCCAGCTTCCTGCGAACGGCGACGAATTGATAAATTTGGAACTGCATCAACACTGCCAGCAACAGCGTGGATATTTTTTCGAAACGCACAGTTTTTTGTCTTGTTTTTTGATTAATATCGAGGAGTGTGAAATGCCTTCGGAATTTGTCGATAATTCAGCGGATACATCACTCGGTTATTTGGTGCATAGAACACTGATTGTTATAATACATTTTGACAATTTGCAAGCGTTGCTCTGATGTTAAACGAACGTACTGATAATTTGCCAAACTATACTGAATAATGTTATCACCAGAAGCGCGCAAACTCACAGTTCGTTTGACAGCGACCGGAAGTTCGGACACACAAAAAAATCACCCGTTAGAACCATGTCCATGTTTTACGAAAGTTTTTGGAAGGTTTAAAGGTAGTCTTAAACTTTTCGACTGTAGTGTAAGTATAAAGGTTGAACTTAAGCCATTGAATCAAAAACAATAATAAGACAGACAACAGTAAGAAATTTTAACAGATGGCCTACAATTATCAGAATCTGAATGGCTATTTCTATCATGCATATTTCTTTTTAACCAATCTTTAGCTGCTATTTAGACTCGGTAACGATAATCGTTATATACGTATTAAATTAATGTAATTTTCACTATTTCAAATTAATTCCTGAGTTTATTTTAAAAAATTCTTCATAGCAGTTATATTTCAAATGTACTTTATGAAGCTTGTGATTTAATATAACGTTATCTTTTCTATATCAATCTACCACTCATAATATCACTTTGTATACTAAATTTTTTATCGAAAATGAGCCTGATTTTTCTCAAATACAGCAACAAAAACGAACATCTACACTTACCTTAGGTTAGTAAGAGCATTTTCGAGAAGCTGCTGCGGTACCTTAAGATTGGCTTTTCTTAACGATAGCCTTTGTGTTGTATAACGGCTAAAATAAAACATCTAAACTAGCAAACTAGGCATGCAAGTGTGCAATATTTAAGTGATTTACTTACTTCAGCTCAAGTTAAAGTTTGAAAATATTTAATAAATTAGAAGTCAACTATGCTGGTGGTTTTTAACAGAAAACAATTAGATCAATTCTTCTATTGGAACCTTTGGTGTGAAACACTAAATTCAAAGAGATTTACCACTATATACCACCAAGTAAAAAAAAATCAGACCCTGATTTACGCGGCTCTGAGAGATAATGCTGTTCCGTACATTACTTTTAAGAAGTAGTTTCATAAATTCCAAGCAGGATTTTTTTTAATGACACACAATGTACGGGACAGTAAAAAAAAGTAGAAGATGAAGAACCGGCAGCACTGCTGGAACAATATCCTTGTGCCTGGCTACAGCTCGAACAAAAACTCGGAGTAACATCAATAGCCATTTCTAAACGTTTACACAAGCTGGGGAAAAATCAAAAGAGCCGTAGGATCTCCAGTTGAGAATATAAGCAGACTTGAGGCTTTGATGTTGTGTCATTTCCTTTCAGAAGAAAAAAACTTGTTTTCAATAATGTTTCGTTAACTATATTAGCATTATCAAGAGATGATTCAATCTCGTAGATTGAATCATCTCCTGATGGTTCTAAGATGGTTAGCAAAACGCGTGTTGAGAAGTAAAAATAAGTGATTTTTGGAACCTTTAGTGTGAAACACTAAACTCGAACAGATTTACCAAATCACATATTTATATTTTTCGACGCGAATTTCGCTAACCATGTTAGCATCATCAGGATATTTATCTAATCCTAAAACTAAACTAGGTTTTATTTATTTGAAGCCGTACCTAATAAAGTGTGTAAAAATTGTGAACCGTGAAGTTAACTAAGCGTTACATGGTTTCATGATTCATGGTTTCCTTAAGGTATGTCCACACTTGTTCAACTTTTGGTGGACAAGATGCATGCATCTGTTGAAAGATTAGACGCATGCGGTGTTGAACAAGAGGCGTGCAAGGACGCAGAGAAAAATCATGATGCACGACGAGACGCAAAGGCAGCGCAGTGATTCCCACCGGTGTTGGGTACCTATGTTAGCGCTTTCTCTTTCAACTTCTTGATATAGTCTAAAGTTTTTGCAATAGTTTATTTTGTTAGTTATTTTTTTTGCAAAGTTCAGGGCAAGAAGAAATCACAGCAGAAATGCAGAAATATATGGGAAAAATAACAAATTAAACATTTTTGTCACTACTAAATGATATCATAATAGAAAAAAAAGTACCAACAAACTGGAGTATGGGTATAATATTGCCCTTGTTTAACAAAGGAGATATCAAAGAGTGTAAAAATTATAGATAGATCACACTAATAAGTTTACCGGGAGAAATATTTACCAGAATAATAGAGCATAGGCTGGGAAAAATTAGTAACAACATAAGAGGAACCACAACACGGTTTTAGAAAGGGTAGAAGCACACAAGATCTAATATTTATAATTAGACAACTAGGAGAAAATCTGCTAAGAGAAATCGAAATTCATATTTGTTTCATTAACCTGAAAAATGCCTTTGATAGAGTAAAAAAGGAAGGATGTCTGGAAAAGTCTAAAAAGACGATATTCAAGGTCTTATACAACAACAACACGAATAAAGTAAGAACGCATAACGATGAATCCACAGAATTTGAGATAAGTTGAGATAAGACTGTTATTTTCAGTAGTCATTGATGATGTAAAATATTAATAAAGCAATTTACAAGAATATAAAAATAGGTTTTAGAAAAATGAAAACAGTGACAACACAAGAATTACTGTTCGTTGATGATATCGTCCTAATGGCAGATACTGAAGAAAAATTACATACATAAGTTAGCGATATATAACGAAGAGCTAAGAGAAGTAAACACAGAAATAAATATCAACAAAAGCAAAACAATGATAATTAGAGACAGACAAGACTATAGAAGACCCAGAGACTATACAAGACCCTAAAACAGCATTCCTAGGAAAAAGACAGATGCTGAAAGAGGTAAAAGCACAGGTGTATCAGAAAGTAGTGAAACCATCAATGATATACGGCAGCAAATCTTGGACTTTGACAAGGAGAAACAAAAATAGAAGGGAGAGAGTGAGAAATACGACAGTAATGGAACTGGAAGCGAAATCAATAGAAATATTTAGATTAGAGACGCATCAGCAACTACAAGGCTATTTAGCCCAATAGAAAGAGCTATAGAAGACAACAGAGCTGGCTAGGACAGGTTCGCCAAATGACTGAAGAAAGATTAGCAAAACAAATCGAAAAAAGCGAAAATATGAGGAAAAAATAAAGTTGAACGTCCAAGACTGAGATGCGAAGAACAAGTTCAACAAGCGACATAAAAACAAGGAATTCATTGGAATGAGGCTAGAAAATTAGTACTTGACAGGAACTTACACCTAACGGTACAACGGACTTTTAGATTAAATAAAAAAAAAGAAATATTTTTTTAGTATATATTTTCCTGTGGTAAATTGTAGTAATTATTCTAAATATTCCTTTGCCCATACAGACGTTTTGAATTTTTCCTTGTTTTCTGCGCTCTTATCAACACCAGCACAGCAGCACTCATACCAGCTAACATGCATGCAATATACATACATGCAAGTTGAAAGGCACGTTGAAACGCATGTTGAACGAAAAAATTGAATAGATGTGGACATACCATAACATGATTTCACGTTTCATTAGGTACGGTTTTCATATAAATAGAACATAGTTTAGTTTTAAAATTAGATTGAATCCTGATGATGCTAACATGGCTAGGGAAACTCGCGTCGAGAGGTTTAAAAAGGCGATTTGGTATTCAGTGGTAAATCTCTTCCAAGTTTAGAGACCATTACCAATTAATTTTATATTTCCTGATTGACATTCGGCTAACGAACGTTATCCAGTTGTGGATTCACCTCGATAAACAAAAATATTGTTAGGCTCTGAGTAAGTCGAAGAAAAGGACGAAATACGTTGTTTGGTATGGTTTCCGATGGATAGATCAACGGCTGTACTTGTAAATCAGCATACTGAAGATGCATTTCTTGAGATCCCACTTATTTAATCGCGTTTTTGATAGAATTCGGCAGAGAAGCCCGGTAAATAATTTTAATAAGATACTAATCCGAAATCCGGAGATCATTTCTATTGGATTCTGATTCAGACTGAATCATCTCCTGATGATGCTGACATGGCAAGAGAAACGGACAGGGAGTTTAATGAAACTCATACCAGATTCAAACTGGGTATGACTGGATTTCTTCTGCGTTGGTCATTCGCTAGTAGGTAGGCTAGTCGAGACAAGGTTAAGCACAAACCAAGAGTTGATAGCCTGTTGATAGCCTGGGAGGTGTTAATCTTTAAGTGATGATCGTGATTTAAAGGCCGCTTTAAGCTGTAGGTCCAGATACTATTTGTTAGTGTTGACGTGTATCTAAGTTAAATAAACAAAATTTAGTTTTTAATATGAAGCGTATAATATGACCGTAAGAACTAGTTTGATATTTGGAGCTTCTCAAGGGAAAATTATAGGGTCTCTGTTAATAACACTGATTTTGTTGTCGGTGATGGTAGCTCAGGGTTGATAAACCAATTTGGGTATTAGATTAATTATATGTGTTACTTTAACTTGAGTTTTAAAGTTTAATTAGCAAAGCCACGCACACAAACATTAACGCTAAAAATGTTACTATTGTGTCTTGAGATAACAGTGTCCTTGGCTATAGATTCGGTTGAATTCTAATGAACCTGCTTTATCCCTTTGCGTACAAAGTATTGATTCATAATCATTTCTGAGATATAGCCATTAATATACACTTACAATTACGTATGTTATAGAATCCAAGAACAATTCATATATAAAGGGTTGTCCAGTAAGAATTCCGAGACTTTAAAAAGAGACACAATGATAACTATAGGTGAAAATCCGGTCATTTTTATTTTATCTTGGAGGACAATGAATGGTACTATGTTTTGAAAATAATCGTTCAAATGCCCTTCCCCTTGGCTTCGTTTGGTGGAAAGCATTCTGGAGATCCAATGTTCGACTAATTATTCAGTTTCTATTTCATTGGCCATTGGCTCACTGCGCAAACACAATAATTGTGAGGGAGCGAGGCGTATGTCAATCGATAGCCCCGCGTTTAGGAATTTAATCGGTATTGCAGCGTTTCTTGGGAGCAGAACGTGCGTCGTGTGTGCGAGAATTTTACAAAAAAATCAATGATTCGGCGACTGTAGCACAGAGAAAAGTCTACAGTCATCGTGGTTTGCGTAACATTAAACTATGGCTAAACGTAAGTCAGGGCTACCAAGATCATTACGAAGTGATGAAAATGTGGAAATGGTACATCAGTCCATTCATGACAATCCAGACCTTTCCCTTCGTAAGCGAGCGCAAGCAGTGCCTCGATTATCATTGCACAGCATTCTGCGCAAGGACTAAAATTCAAGTGGTGCAAGAGTTAAACCCCTAAGATGCCGTCTTTTTTTTATGCATGTCTCTCTTTTATTTATATCGTTATATCAAACAGCAACATTCTTTTGGAACACCTTTTATTTTCAATAGAGGCTTGAATGTTTCGATTAAGGTTAAAAATTGTTCGGAGTTTATTTCTGTAAACCAGAGATTTAGCTTAACCTCATAGAAAATAATCTAAGTATAATAATCTAATAAACAGTAACACGATTTCCATCATCGTCTTAAAAAAAAAATAAGGTCTTATCACTCCTTCAGCCCAACAATCGCACCAAACAGTGACTTTCTGATAATAAAGAGCTAACTCTTGAATCATTTGAGGATTTACATCGGTCCAATTTCTACAGTGATGTTTGTTCACAAACCTATTAAGCCAGAAGTACGCTTCGCCAGAAAAGATTATTTCAGCCCCAAAATTAGGCCTCCAGAATGCCAGAATCACCAGACGAAGCCGACATTATCAAGATAAAATAAAAATTACCGGAATATTACTTGCACTACTAGCTATTGTGCTTGATTTTAAAGTTCGAACACTCTTATTGGACAACCGTTCATAATATTTTCTCCATTGATATGAGATTGGTGAGAAATTTGTTATATTATGAATTAACTTCTAATATGTCTATAGTAACAGTTTTATTGCTACACAGCAACATCTAATAACTAACTAAACATACATACCTAAAGCTTATTTTCAGGCTTGATCCCAGATTGACTAAACTTGATGTCATCGTTACTGCTGGTATAGTTTCGGATCGATGGAGTTTATTTTGAGATGGAGGGCTTCCTGACGACACGAAAAAAAGGACAAATAAAAAATATGTTTACATTTATTCGTCTATTTAACTTAATCACATTTTAGATAAGATAGCTCAAATGCTCCTGAATATTCGGAGATATGAAGGTATCTACACAGTATGTCGGAAAAATAAAGGAACTTTTTAAATTCAAAGAAAACTACTAGCACCATCTATTGAAACAATATAATCTGGAAGTATCTGAATATTTGCTCTATAAAACGAGACCGCCATCATTAGAATCGATCAACGGATTGTCAAGCTGTAGTGCTTAAAGCTTATGATGATTCCTTATCCCATACACATGTGTTCGAGTGGTATAAGCGATTACAAAACGGTCGTGATGCTTTGGAACACGATCCAAAGCTATGCCAGCCAAAAAACAAAAATCGCAATGAGTTGCTGGAAAAAGTGCTTGAAATGATCGAACAAGATGCGAATTCGCATCTTCTCTTGAAGATGCGAACAAGACTGCGAAATGGATGATGGGGGAATTAGATACGGCCAAAGATATTATTCACGAAATTTTGACAAAGGATTTAAGCAAATGTGCTCTGTGCTTGATTTGTTTCTTAAATCAGGACGATGGACGATTGAATCGATTGTAACTGGCGATGAGACTTGGTACGATCCTCGAGCAAAGCGCCAAAGTGTTACGTGGAAGTCCTCAAGTCGCATCGATATCGGGATCATTTAAGCAAAAAATTTGGTTTAAATTTAGCACTAATGCTAGAGGACCTAGATTTACAAAATGTAGAGATATCACAGAGTACGGTATCACAGATATTTGGACAGGTTTGCTTATCAATTCTTCTACTTTGGTTTGCTTATGTTAAAATCACAGGTATTGAAGCAATTATTGCTTTGAATGACTAAATCTTGATGAAGTAGTTTATTTCTTTTAGATAGATGAAAGTGTTATGCATATTGGCGGAGCAAAGATTTTCAGTAAGGTCCTGATTCAAGTCAAAGAAAGATCTGGTGAGGGATAATGCGGTTCAATCCGTTTGTGGAAGAGAATCGTTTGAATGAGGGCCGAATATCAAGCGCCGGGAAGTTGGTTTTTGTTGCACGATAATGCACCATTTCACATGACCATCGCTATTCGTGAATTTTTGGCGAAAAAACAAGTCTGCGTACTTCAACATCCTCCGTAGTCACCTGATTTATCTCCGTGTCTATTTCCTCTTTTTTGTTTCCTGTGAAACTCAAAATGGCCATGAAAGGAACGTTTTTTAACAGTGTTACACAAGTCCAAGGAGCCAAGAGGGTCACTGAGACGATGCCGAGAAACGACATAAAAAATATATGCTAGCATTGGTTGAATATGCCCAGCGGTGTATTGATGCGGAAGGGATGTATTTTGAATAAAAATAAATAATTTTGGTAAAATAACGAATAGTTTTCTTTGTTTAAAAAGTGTCATTATTTTTCCGACATACTGTGTAGTTCAAATGCTCAATAATATTTAGTAATATGAACGTGTGGTATTCCATGTATACCCAAATGTTAGGCCCTTAATTGGGAAAATTAGGCATTTTAAGGGCTCACATACCCCTGCGCACGCTGAAAACCGAATAAATTTGAAAAAATATTATAAAGGTTATATGGTAAAAAAAATAAATTAATTGTTGATTTCACATTTTCTATTAACGTTTCAACTGTAAGAGATTATTTTTTGTTTAATATGTAAATACTGGTGTAAATTTTGGTGAAGTTATGATATCGACAAAGAGGTGCCTTGGTTTTCATCAGTAGTCCATTTATACCAGTCAAAAATAATGTTAATATTAAAAAATTATATATTTTTTTCACCACATCACCTTAATAATAATTTTTCAAATTTACTCGGTTTGAAGTACACGCAGGGCTATGTGAGCCCTTAAAGCGCCATCTTTCAGCTTTATAAGGAAGTAGAATACGGGCCTACTGTAAATATAACCTAAAAAATCAGGTATAAACGCGATGTTCTTCAAAAGCAACATTTGGGGCAGTTTACTCTTCGCCTTTCAACTGAAAAAAATACTGCCGAATCTTAGGACATGATTTGTGTGGTTTCGGCAGGCAATGCTGTTTCGTATAGTACTTGTAAGTGCCTCCAATAATTCTGAACTGGAAATTTTGACTTAAATGATGTAGATCATTTAGGGTAGATTAAAAAAGTGGAGGGTGAAGAATTGGAAGCACTGCGGGAAGAAAATACTGGTCGCACACTGCTAGAGATCGTCCAGAAACTTAAACTTTTACATAAGGTAGGAAAAATTCAAAACGATAGTCGTTGGGTCCCTTATGAACTCACAGTTGAGAATAAAAATAGACGCTTTGATGCTGTCATCATTGTACTCTAGATTCAAGAAAATTACTTTCTGAATAAGATTGTGGCCAGTGACGAAAAGCAGGGCTTCTACCATAATCCAAAGAAGCGAAAATCGTGGGTTAATCCTGGGGAACCATCAACCACTATCGCAAAACCAAATATCCACGTCAAAAAGGTGTTGCTCTAAACATGGTGGGTTCAGCTGGGCGTCGTGCATTATGAGTTGGCTCCAATCGGATTAAACAGTTACTGCTAATCGTTATCAGTATCAAGTGATTCGTGTTAGTGACGCACGACCACATACAGAAAAAAGAACTTGGGAAACGATGGTGTGTATTCACCAGACTTGACCCTTTCAGATTTTTATCTCTTCCAATCCCTGCGACATCACCTGGATAATAGCCGCTTGTAGTGTTTATAAATTATCGGCCGCTACAGGTCGAGCAGTGCGCGAGTCTTACTGGAGAGCGCATCGGTATTCTTCGGCCGATGGAGTCGAACACCTCACCTCAAGCTAAACAGACATCTCCACGCCACGTCTAGTAAGTCGACGCCGCTGGTAGTCCCGCGTGAGTAAACTTTCCAATAAAGGTATGTTGATTAGCTGGCCAAGCCCTACTCAGGCTTATTCTTTTGTATTTTTGTAGAGGGTTTTAAAGCCTGCTTATTGCAAAACCCGGTCAATGTAGACTCCAGACCTTTTAGGATCTCCGCGTTCTGGACACAGAACGTCTCAGTAATCGACCACCTTGGTAACTAGATAGTCCAGAGGCTGGATAGTCAAACACCATCACAAAAGGATAAGACCAGAAATTATTTTTAATTTAGACTAGAGCTCTTATATGACAAGAATGTCTGTTAAGATAGAACCTTTCTCTTACATGCCTAGTTTAGTAGAGTAGTCGAGGACACCATCGCTAGACTCTTTTTTTTTGTGTTACTGTTTAATGATTTATTAAATTATTAAAACTCTAGTACTGTTATTGAGTCTTTTTAACAGAAATTAATCTTTTCCCAGTTTTAGGGTTTATTTTTATCTTTAGTAATTCTGAAGAACTGGGTGGCGCCCTTTTGACGTGCTACACGCTTCACATTCGAAAAGAAGCCTAAATGACTTTATCACATCAAAACCATCAATTTTTTTTTCAATCTGGAATTTGACAGTTGCCTGAAAGAAGGCCACAGCGTGTAGAAATTATTTTTTTAATAAATAAATGTTAAAGGTAATCAAAAAAGGCCAAGAATCAAATTGAGGACCTAATCATTCAAGAAAATATTTTTTACGGTAGGTTTTTTGTTTTTCGGTAATATTAAGCCAGACTTGCTTCTTGATAACTATCGTACAAAATAAACATATAAATTACCTTCAAAAGTGGCTGATCTATGGACGGAATTCCTAAATAAAACTGGTTCATCAGAAAGAACCGGGTTGGTGTCTGAGTTAGAGACAGGTTGGTTCTCGTTTGACGGATCCTTGGGTGGTTCTTCTAGTGGCTGGTTAAAAGCACCCAATGGATCATTTTCGGTTATCACTTCTCGAGGAGAAATTCTAAATATCACAAAAATAAAAGAAAACACAAATCAGTTGTTGTCTGAAGTTCTTGAACTAGTAAGTTATCAGGTTGTTCAGAGTGTTTGTAGGGTTGTTCAGAGTGTTTGCTTTTTTAATGCTTCCAAACAAAAATCCGTGTTGAATTAATATTTATTTAGATTTTATTAATTCATGTGGTGTTTACAATGTTTACGGTCAGATTCGCTTTGATTTTCCTTCAGTTAGTCAAGTTGATTTAAACTGAAAATGTCGGTCGATAACTTGTATTTACGTTACATTAGGCTTTTTTATTTCAAAAAGGGCAAAAACGTTGTCCAAACAAAAGACAAGATATGTACGGAGAGGCTTCTGATGGACAGACCACGTGCAAAAGGCGTTTGGTCGATTCAGAGGGAGAGATTTTGACCTGGAAGATAGGTATAGCTCTAACCGTCCATAAAACACTAATGTCGATGAAATAAAGGCCATAATAGTCGAAGATCCCGGCACCACGATCCGTGAGATAGCAGATAACGGAGTGAGCGAAATCTGCTGGACTAAATCTCTCCTTGCGATCATTTCCTAAAAAAAAACTCAGGTTCCATTTCTGAAGCGGGTGGTAACTGATGGTGAAAAGTGATTTTGTACCACAATGTGAAAAGAAGGGTCAGTGGTTTTAAGTATGGCGAGACCGCTTTCATCCAAAGAAAATTATGTTTTGAATTTGGTGGAATTGGAAGAGACCCGCATACTTTGAGCTTCTTCTACGCAACCAAACTATAAACAACCACATCTACTATTTATAATTAGATCGTGTGACGGGTACAAATTAACTCTTAGTTTTGAAAAGCAATTAGATAATATTTTATTATTTTAAACGTCTAGCATAGCCCTTGTAGCGTCAAATCATGAAGCTTTCCATTTTCCGTTTCCGTTTGCTGTTCCTTTTTCTTCGTTAGTCTTACTGAACAGAGTATGGTTGTCCCTCGGAGTGCGTTAGAACGAGACAGGTATCGATTATGTCCCAACTAATTGAATGCATGAGATTAATTCAATTTTTTCGTCCGATCTCTCTTGGGTTTACCCCTCAATCATCTTTCGTCGCTGTTTCCGCATATTACCTGGGTTTGGTTTTACTCATGGTGGAAGTGATGGGCCACTTTCCCTGTCAAGCTCTGTGGTGTGCCGCCATGGTGTAATAATTTAGTTTATTTTGATTATTAGTATTATTTTAGTACTACTAATAGCATTATTTTAGTTTGAAGACCGAGTGACTTTGCTTTGTGTTGGTTTGATTAACGGTCTTATGGGTACTCCTTTTGGGAGGATTTGGACACCCAACTCACGGGAGGTTCATTATCACCCCATTCATGGTGCCCATTACATCGGGACTGCATTGAAACTCTTTTACAGGTAACTGTTTTCCTTTTTTGTGTTGTTGTTTCATAACTCCAAATATGTATGTTCTTCTTTTTCTTGCTGGTTACTTGAGGTTAAAAGCTAGCACCCTACGTGCGTGGGCCTCGACCAATTTATGCAGTCTTTTCTTGGCTACAGGGGCAAGCCACAAAATTGTTTTCTTTTTTTTAATATTTTGGTTTTTTTTATTTAGGGTTCTTAGACGGGGCCAAATTTAAGGTTCGTAGACGAAGCCAAATTTAGTGTCCTTGGACGGAGCCAAATTTAGTGTCCTCGGACGGAACCGAATTTGTGTGAGCCGTACCACCCTACTTCCCTACCATTCTTATGAGAAGGTCGACTCATACCATGTTTTTCTTATTCTCTCCCTTATTATTATATATTACCTTTGTCTTAGAGAATAAAAAATCTTTCTGCTGTGAAATACCTTTTGTGTGAGCATTTTTATGTTAACTTTTATTTACTTTTTGGCATACAACGTGGAGCCTTTATTTCTTTTTTTACTTTTTATTTTAAGAGCCGCGGTGGCGATGTAGCTGAACACTAATATTATCGATATGCTATTCATATGACTTGTATTAATAACTTACGTAGTACTCTAATTAGTTGATTTATGTTAAATTTCGCCGCTGTAACGGTGAGCGGGGTGAACGAGAGCGAACTCCGTAGAAAGGCCAGTGGTGCTCATTAGCCACACCTACTCTCCGGTTAATCTGGACTAAAGAGGCATAATTTGCACGTACGCTTAACACTCCGCTCTAACTAGTACCCGCTCATCGGCTCTGTATAGTAGTAAACGTCATTGTAACTTACAACCCTTTTAAAATTGCAATACATTTATGTTCTTTTCCTTTATTTTGTATTTCTTTCTACCACTAAGAAAGTGCGTCGCAATCGGCTGAAGACAGCAAGTGAACAGAAAGGGCCAAAATTACCAAACAGGAAAGGTCGTGTTGACAATTGGGATGTTTTGTCCCATCCACCTTACTGACCGGACATCGCATCGATGAACTACTTTTAAAACAAAAGGAAAGGTGAAAAACAACCCTGTTAATATTTTTTGGCAATAAAGATGTTAATTTTTGGCAAATTGGCAAAAACTTGTAAATAATAATGGCAATTACATAATAGAGTAAATACATATTTGCGTTTCTCTTTTTCTTAAAAAAAATCCCTACCAATTTTCCAGGCAATCCGACAATCAAAATTCACTTGATCTTTGTTGTGGATGGGAAAAAAATGTGAAGGAAAAAAAGTGATCAAACAAAATGTGCAGGAAATTGGCTTCTTAATGAAAGAGTCCTGGACTACCCTAGAAATATGAATAATCTGATGTAAACTAACTTTGAAGGTGAGTTCTTATCGTTCTCCATGATATCGCCATTTTTCTTCTCTTGAAACTGTAAAGTTCTTGAGCAAGTCTTCTTGGTGGTGTTCTGTAACTTATCTATTATGTTAGCATCACCGGCACTTTCAGATCGTGAAAGTATCCTACACTCTGATGGACTATTTTGTGCAAATAAGTTGGACTGAGCAGAGTTTTCTTGTTCTTCGTTTTCGTTTACACCATCCGGTTCATCGCTTTCTAGGAGAAAAATAATAAATAACAGTTAATATCACAGTTATTATAACAGGACCGACAAGTTACCTTTAAAACTGTTTTTTACTATGCTGTTTTTCACAACTCTTTTAAATCGATCAAAAAATCTACTTTCAACAGTACTTCCTTCATGGGAGTCTAATGAACTTCTGGACGCGCTTCTATCTCCAGTATCCAGGAGATTAGATCCTGTTTAAATATAATACATATTTATATACTTTTATCAAACTATAAGTTCGAATGTTCGCTCACAAAAAGGTTTTAAATGAAAGCGAACTGTTATATATAGCTACTTAAATGGAATATCTACTTTTACGTTATCCCACAGTTATTCCTTTAATATACGAGGGTAGAGTGAAAGGTCAGATACTTTTTACTGGAAATCGTTCTTTTTGATCGAATTTCGATTTGTTTTTCAATGTAGTCTCGTTTTAGCTGGATACAGTTCGCCCAACGACTTGGCGAACTTTGTAAAATAGTCCTCTGTTGCAGCAATAATAATAATTATTATAATGTCTCTATGCTGAATGATGTTTTATGGTTGAAGAAATACAACAAAAGCAATAAGATAAAAATTGATAACAAATTATTCCAGAAATCGAAAAGAATTTTTTACAGGAATATCAATTCAGTAATCCGATTAATGGCTTCCCGACTAAAGAACACATAGAGGAATGCTGGAGCATCCAGCTAAGTACAAAGATTTCACACACCAATAACGTTTGCTGGATAACAGAGGAACGTCGGGCCTAAATCTGTGAAGAAATGAAGACGAACCATTTGCAATCGATGCGGTTTCCAATGTGATTAAACAACTTCATAATTGAAAAGCACCAGTGCCTGACCGACTGCAAAATTACTGGCCGAAGAAATTATGGTGCACACATGATAAACTAACTAATATAATTAACAAAATATTAGCCAAACCGCAAAATGTACCATTATTTGTAACTGAAGAAACAACATACTTTATGCCAAAGGACCATCAAAATATTCAAGATCTTACAAAATATCGCCACATAACCTGCCTCCCCACGCTATACAAATTCACAAGAGCTTGCATTAGAAATTGAATAAATGCAAATTGTGAATGAATAATATCATCGCAGTACAACAAGCTGTACGAAAGAAGCAATGGGATGCAAGGAACAATTGGTTATTGATTCAGTCATTTGCAATCAGACATATTCCAAGAAACAAAATATTAATATGCCATATATCGATTATAAGAAGGTTTTCGACTCTGTACCACACGAATGGCTTATAGAAATATTAAATATCTATAAAATAAATCAGCCAATACATTTCTTAAAGAGCTTCATGTCAATGCGGAGAACTAAAATCCAACTAAGGCAGGGTGACCATAACATAACTGAAGAAATTTCAAATAGAAGAGGTATTTTTCAAGGAGATTTGCTCAGTTCTTTCTGGTTCTGTATCGCCATGAACCCACTCTCAAACCGACTGAACTCCCACTAAATATGGTTTTGGTTAGAAAAACAATGGTGAACTTATGCGGCCAAACCATTTGCTTTACATGGACGATCTGAAATTATTTGCCTCATTGAACAGTCACCCACAACAAATGTTAAAAATAGTGGAATAAATATCCAGTGATATACGAATGCAATTTAGACTGGAGAAGTGATCATATTAAACATCAATAGAGGAAAACTGCTGAACAATGGTTTTAAGACAAATAACGTAGAAAAGATTGAGACAATGAGTGCTGTAGATACATACAAGTGTCTGGGTATGAAACAAGCGCGCCAAAAGAGTGAAATAGGTTTTTAGAACAGACTTAAATAGCAGAAACATGTCTAAGGCTATCAACACCCATGCATGTTCGGTGTTAAACTATTCGTTCGGGATAGCTAATTGGACCGGAACCGATGTACAAAATTTGCAACGTAAGGTCAGGCCACTTTTTACAAAATCGCAGAAACACCACCCCAGAAGTGCAGTGGAACGCACAACATTGCTGCGACAACCAGGCGGTAGGAGATTAGTCGATATTAGTAAGCAACTGGACCACAAATAGGAAATTTGCGGAAATATTTCTTGAAGCGTCTTTGCTACATAAAGCTGTAGGCCAGGTTGATCGATTAACACCACTGCGATTAAATTAAACGATGATCAAGTATACGCAAAAACCGAACTTGAGAAATTACAATCATGGAAGGAAAAGCCTCTGCATGGGAGACATTTGAATGAGGTCACTCATTAACAAGTCGACATACTGGCGTCGAACTATTGGCTGACAGATGTTTCCAGAGACAGAAGGTTTCCTACTATCAATACAAGACCAAGTTATACATGCCAGAAATTACCTCAAGTATATTGTTCTGGACGGTAGTGTGACGGATAATCGATGTAGATATGGATGCCGAGTCTCTGAAACAATCCAACATATAACAGGAGGCTGTGAAGCATTTGCAGCAACAGAATATAAAGAAAGGCATGACGCAGTGACGAATAAAACTTCAGCTAAAGGAATCAGAGAAAGTCCCATACTACAATTACAATCCTCAACCAGTTCTGAAGAACAATAGTTACAGAATGTATTGGGACCGAATAGTGCTTACCGAGCAGCAATTAAATAATAACAGACCCGATATTGTTGTAATTGATAAAACTTTAACATAAACAATTTGTATAGATATAGCTATTCCAAAGAACAATAATCTAGTTGAAAAATATGCTGAAAAAATTATAAGATAGAAGTTCCGATAAAGGAAAGAAGAAGTTCTGAAGTTCTGATAAAGGATATTAAAACCTTTTTAGAATCATGCAGAAGGCTGTATTGCTTGGAACAGATCGAACCGTTCGAAAGTTTTTGAATAACAATAGGAAACCAAGGACATCCCTCGTCACCACTGCAGCCGTGTGGCCTGAGAACATGGAACGGACCCCCACAGAGCTTAATCATTTTGATATCTAAGATATCTGGGATAAGTAAATGTTCCTCTTAGAGGGAGTTCGAATGCCTTTAAGCTAAATCAATGTCTTTATTTTCCAAAAATGTAAAAGTGTACATCTGTACAAGGCGAAGTTAAATAAATAAGGAAAGAATCAAAAGCAAAAAGAAACTATATCGGGAAAATATACCGGATATAAAAAGAGAACAAAAAAAAGAGACATAAATATTAATTAAAATTGCTATTAAACAAAATTACAAATAAAATATAAATATAAAAACAGGAAAAAAATGTGAATGCACAAAACATCACTGCCCTGCTAAGAGGCGATCCTTAACCCTCCAGTACATGCATCGGGTCTCAGGGATTATACCTTATAAAATTTTGCAATAACTCTCTAATCCATTAAGTGGGAGAAATTTACGGTTAAGTATCTTTTCACCCGCTTAATGTCTTTAGTTAGGCATCCCCATTTGAATGAGCGTTAAGTTTTTTGAATTTCTAGAAATCCGGTGCGTGTGACCAAGTTATACATTTTTAAGGAGTTTGTTTTCCATCAAAGGTAGTTGATGGAACCATCTTCTTATACGTAGATAATATCGTTGTATATATTTTTAATTTTAGTCGTAGTTCTAATGGATTATGATAAGGAAACTCAACGTGTGTTAAAACTCTAAGAAGAGGTGGATACTGATGAGTACGATGATGAAGATGACCCAGAAGTAGATAATGTAGAAACTAGAAGTGGTGATAGACAGAGCAAAAATTTGACGAAAACGATGATGAAATGGAAACTAAATTAGCTCGTCGAGAGCCCCTTTTTATTGTTAAAGATGGCAGCACTAGACGGCGAAAACATTGCAAGTCTCGAAAGATTAAAACACACAAACAAATATTGTCAAAACCTTTCCAGGCGTTAAAGCCAATGCAAAAAAGCTAAAATCGCCTATGAATATTTGGAACAAAAAGGTTTTGTTACTTTCAACGATGCGTTTTACTGATGATATTGATGTCAGTAGTCAAAAACCCAAAATGATAGAACTTTACAATGTGACTAAAGTGGGCGCAGATGTCGTAGACAAATTGTGTGCCCAATATGCCTGTTCAAGGAATACAGGGAGATGGCCGATGGTTATCTTCTATTGCATGATGAATGCTGCAGCCATAAATTCCTTTATAGTTTACACATCGAACAATCCGAACAGAAATACAATTCGTAGAGAATTCAGCCAGGAACTTTCTATGGCATTAGTGTTAACAATACCCAGAACTCTAAAAGACCGTTTACCAGATATATGTGGAGTTGCCATCAAACCCGTACCAGAGAGTTGAAGAATAAAAAATGGAGATGTCATTTCTGCGATTATAAGAAAAACAGAAAAACACAATATTCAGGTGCATACTGTAAAAAAATATCATGTCTGGAACACGCTGTGCCATTATAACTGGACTGTATAAGCACAGGCGATTAGCCACTTTAAAAATTCTTTTTAAAATACATCTGTTCAAATAAAATTAACGTTTTGTTTACTATTTAAAACCATTAGATTGTTAGATCTATAAAATTAATTTAGTTTTTAGTTTTTTTTTTATTTATTTTTCACCCTTTTATAAAATGGCGAAAGAAATAGGCTACACATTTTTGAAACCTATTTTTAATAACAGTTATTATTTTGCAATAAAAATCTATAATGCATGTGGTTTAATGTAATAAATTAATACAATTTGTTATATTTATATGCGCTCTTTTTAAGTCTGAATGGTTCAGTAAACCGGTGCCTGCGCCAATGTTGCAAAATAAGATGCGTGCCCTGGAGGTTGAATAAGACGCAGTATGTTACAAACATAACGGAATGGGTTACATTTAAAGAAAACTACTAGCACCATCTATTGAAACAATATATAATCTGAAAGCTATATATCTTGTCTATTAAACGAGATCCCCATCATTAGAATCGATCAACAGATTGTCAAATTGCACCGCTTAAAGTAGCAGTATCTTTTGTCACTTCATCACAGAAACACCATGGAACAAAGAGCTAATATTAATTTGTTTTAAGCTCGGTAAAACTTTTACAGATACATTTTAATTGACGAAAAAATGTTATGATGATGATTCCGTACACGTCTGTTCTAGTGGTATAAGCGATTCTAGGGCAGTCGTAATGCTTTGGAAGACCCAAAGCTAGGCCGGCTAAAGAACAAAAATCGCGACGAATTGGTAGAGAAAGTGCATGAAATGATTGCCTACGATGCGAGTTCGACTCTGGGATGGATAGATAGCGCAGGAATTAATTACGACCAAAAACATAATTCACGAAATTTTGACAAAAGATTTAAGCAAACATGCTGTGCTTAGTTTGTTCCTCACACTTTAAGTGCAGACCAAGAAATTCTTCGCGAAACAGCCAGACGGAACTGCACATTCTTGGCATCGATTGTAACTGGTGATAAGACTTGGTGCTTCAAGTACGATCTTCAAACAAAGCGCCAAAGTGCTACGTGCAAGTCCCAGGCTCTCCGAAATCGAAAAAATTTCGTTTCCAGGCACGGGAGAAGACAATGTTGATTTGCTGTTATGACGTAAATATTATATGGGTGTTATGGAGCGTTTGTGGAAGAGAATCGTGACATGCAATCGAGCACCGGGAAGTTGGTTTTTGTTGCACGATAATGCACCATCTCACAGGATCGTCGCTGTTCGTGAATTTTTCCCGAAAAAATAAGTCTGTATGCTTCAGCATCCGTATTCACTTAATTTATCTCCATGTGGCTATTTCCTGTTCTCGAAACTCAAATTGGCCATGAAAGGAACGTTTTATCACAGTGTTAACAAGTCCAAGAAGCCTTGACAAAGGTCATTGAAGCGATTTCGAAAAACGACATAAAAAAATCTATGTTATCATTGGTTGAACGTGTCCAGAAGAGTATTGATGCGGAAGGGATGTATTTGAATAAAAAGAAATAATTTTGCCAAAAAAAAATTGTTTACCGCTGTTACCACAGCGGACAAATGGGTGGGTGCATTGTGGTGAAATAGTACTTTCTTCCTCGCCACATGTGAGTAGCTTTTTATAAACTCTTCGTATTTTTTTACCAATTATAAAGACTCTCCTGTGATCATCTTTCCTTTTTTTCAAATAGCGGACAAAGATAATGTCTTGCGAATTCCATAAAACAATGACCATGACCTTTCCGGCTGATGAAAGCGTATTCGCCTTCTTCGGCGCAGATTCACCTGGCAAAATCTACGGAGTATGTGTTCCTTCATTTCTGGGGTATAGTGATTTTTTTATTTATTTATTTATTAGCAATCAAAACAAACTTAGTTCTATGAGCTATGTGTTGGCTTGAGAACAGGTTATGTCTTTGTTTGGTGTGACGATGTCTTCTCCAAAGACAAGTCCTTTTTAACCAATTATTAGGTTGGCTGGCCAGTTGCTCTTAAGTCTTCTTCCATTTTGGGGTTCCAGAAGTGGTTGGAGCAGCACATTAACGTGGTTTTCCAGTCTGTTGATGTTTCGGGCTTTTTTCCGAGATTACATTCTGAACATATGGGATTTTCAGGTCTTCGTGGAGTGTTAGGTTTGACACATACCAGGGCGCATCTGTTATTATAAGCCCAGATTGGTTTTATGATTGTTTTGTAAAGGAGAAGCTTATTTTCCAGTGCCAGCTTGGATTTCCTACCGATTAGATAGTATAAGTCTTTTACTCGTAAGTCAATTTGTTTACGTTTTTTGAGTACATGTTCCTTTCCCGTGAGATTTGAATCAAGATTGCATTCCTAGCTATTTCGTACATGTTCATTGTGCAGTTTGAATATTGTTTAGATTGACTGGTGGGCATTGATCTTTTCTTAGTGTATAAGTAACTTGGACTAATTTTCCTTCATTTATTTTTATTCTATACTTGAGTAGCTATGTTTGGATAATAATAATAATTTTTCAACATTTACAGATCCCAGCAGAAACTCCTTCGGATTGCGCTCACATGTATCTAAACATTGCTGTGAACTGGTGAACTGGTCGTCTCTTGATGTTTAGATTTTTCAGGGTACCGACATGTGCTTTCTCTCGTCAAGAATAGAAAGACCCCATACACAGTCAACAACCCATATTTTTTGCCGACTTCCCCACAAGATTCTTGACGAGAGAGAGCACATGTCGGTGCCCTGAAGAGTCTAAACATCAACAGACGAAACATGTGCCCTCAAGTGGAAGGGATAGGTGGGGCCCGTCCCTAGTCAAACAATCAACAAAGTGGTCATTTAAGCGGAGACGCAGGTTGTTGTGTGTTCCACATGAGATTGTGGAACCCAGCAGTTAGATGTCTGATGACACTCAGCACTGTTGTCTCATTGGACGTAGTCCAAATAATTCTAACACTGCATATATGCATATATATATATATATATATATATATATATATATATAATATATATATATAATATATATATATATATATATATATATATATATATATATTCCAGTATACCTCGCCTAAGGTACTGGACGGGCCACGGGTGGTGGATAGTGAAAGATGCATTAGATATTAATGGGCAGCTGCGAATATCTGAAAATAAGCAGCCCCGAACCAAGGTAAAAAACTAAATCCACTTAGCGTCTGACTTTTATCAAGGTATCAAGCGGTTGAGTGGTCAGCGTCTGTTCACCAGTGGTGCGGCTGATATTTTAATTCTGGAACTAACCCTTCCAATCTTAACCTCTGAACCGTCATGGTTCAAACCTTTAATTTAAAGTACAAAATGAAGCTTTCTAGTAATTATAAAATTTCCCCAGGAAGTATACAATCCTCTGACAGCTTTACTGATACAACCGGACGTTAGGATTCTGAGGCGTCCCGGGTTTAAACGCAAAATCTTTTAGAGGGAGTCGGAGACCTCTAGCCAACATCTGAAATCGAAAACAAAAACTTTCGATGGAATGGGTAAATATCAACTCTCTCCTGCGCCCAGGAAAACTACACGAATTGGGTGGCATTTTAGCTCTGCAAGAAACCAGGTTGACAGATGATAACACCTTGGACTGGTTGGACACTGAGAATATTCAAAAATACACCACATCTCGGTGTTGCTTTCGGTACCTCAAAAACCATTCTTGTTTCTATAACTAATGTCCAGCCAGTAAATAATCGACTTATGACACTATATATATATATATATATATATATATATATATATATATAATATATATATATATATATATATATAACCTATAACCTATATAACCTATAACCATATATATATATATATATATATATATTAATATATATATATATATATATATATATATAGTGTCATAAGTCGATTATTTACTGGCTGGACATTAGTTATAGAAACAAGAATGGTTTTTGAGGGTACCGAAAGCAACACCGAGATGTGGTGTATTTTTGAATATTCTCAGTGTCCAACCAGTCCAAGGTGTTATCATCTGTCAACCTGGTTTCTTGCAGAGCTAAAATGCCACCCCAATTCGTGTAGTTTTCCTGGGCGCAGGAGAGAGTTGATATTTACCATTCCATCGAAAGTTTTTGTTTTCGATTTCAGATGTTGGCTAGAGGTCTCCGACTCCCTCTAAAAGATTTTTGCGTTATTAAACCCGGACGCCTCAGAATCCTAACGTCCGGTTTGTATCAGTAAAGCTGTCAGAGGATTGTATACTTCCTGGGGGAAATTTTATAATTACTAGAAAGCTTCATTTTGTACTTTAAATTAAAGGTTTGAACCATGACGGTTCAGAGGTTAAGATTGGAAGGGTTAGTTCCAGAATTAAAATATCAGCCGCACCACTGGTGAACAGACGCTGACCACTCAACCGCTTGATACCTTGATAAAAGTCAGACGCTAAGTGGATTTAGTTTTTTACCTTGGTTCGGGGCTGCTTATTTTCAGATATTCGCAGCTGCCCATTAATATCTAATGCATCTTTCACTATCCACCACCCGTGGCCCGTCCAGTACCTTAGGCGAGGTATACTGGAATATATATATAGTATATATATATATATATATATATATATATATATATATATATATATATATATATATATGCATATATGCAGTGTTAGAATTATTTGGGACTACGTCCAATGAGACAACAGTGCTGAGTGTCATCAGACATCTAACTGCTGGGTTCCACAATCTCATGTGGAACACACAACAACCTGCGTCTCCGCTTAAATGACCACTTTGTTGATTGTTTGACTAGGGACGGGCCCCACCTATCCCTTCCACTTGAGGGGCACATGTTTCGTCTGTTGATGTTTAGACTCTTCAGGGCACCGGACATGTGCTCTCTCTCGTCAAGAATCTTGTGGGGAAGTCGGCAAAAAATATGGGTTGTTGACTGTG